>JARHVA010001596.1:2370000-2437500 GCA_037957365.1 Torreya grandis | reverse complement strand
AGAGTACATAACAAACTAGGCTAAAATTTCATACCCTAGAAGAAACCAAATACAATGAAAAACCTTAAGGCTAAAATAAACCAAATATCAAGCCTACCTACTACCCAAAATCTATTATCAAATATCATCTTGTGGGAAAGTAATCTAAAAGATTATCTATCTTGACTTTTTTACCTTTTTTCTTTTTTACCCCCTGTCACATTTCATGCTTGAAATTCACCACAACTAATTGTTTATCTAGATGTTTTTGTTTCCAAATTTCTATTTTTAGACAAATATTTGTTTGAGTCTAAGTTTTTAGACTCATGTCTTCTCTTCAATCCCCTGATTGACTACTTCAAAGGGGAATTGTGAACAATTTATATCACCTATTCATTGGGTACTTAGTCTTTAGTAGAAACAACTTTTTTTCCTCTCTTTCTATCTCCCAATTCTATATATTCTTGTGTTTCTAAATCTCTAAAACAATCTTTAACCACTAACTATGGATTTGGTTCACTCCATTTGTTTGATTTGGACTTTTATCCCTTATTTTTCATTACTTATAGATGCCCTAGAAGATAATAAGAATGAAGATGACCTGCTACTTTGAATTTATGGCATCTAAAAGTGGTATTCTCATAATATAGAACTTAAATATGCTAAACTTTACCATATTTTAAAATGATTTTATATTGAACCCCTTTTCTTAAATCAATCTCTATAAAAATTCTAGCATAAGTGCACAAGCCTATAATAACTCTCTCATGATCATTCTTTAATAATGACCCCAAAGCATTAGCTATTTCCTTATAAGTATGTCAAAAATGCAAAGGTAGATTAGGAAGATGAACCCAAACTAGCATCTTAGTGACTGAAAGAGTGAGAGGGTTAAAATATGGAAACTAGGGTGTCATAAACAAGCCCAAATTTCCCCAAAACTAGGGGCCTTATTAAATATATTTCTAATAATCTTTCTGGTTATAGAAGTGGACAACAAAAAACCTTTTAGAACATAGGGAAATTTCATAATGATTCAATCATGTCTCATTAACTCATTTGTATAAAGTGGTCTAATAAGTCCATAGACCATTAAATCTATAGATAACTCCATCCTTAGCTATATAATGAAAATAATAATCCACATCCTCATTTGAAATATCCATAGAAGGAACCTCCTTCACTTGATTAATAATATAGGATTGAGGATGAGGAGAGCATTTCACTAAATTTGGAATGGAAGTAACATTTATGACCACATCTCTGAAGGATGTAGGTTTGGGATTAGAAGTTTGTTTTAACCCATCCATCCCTCCCTACAATATTGAATCCATGGAGATGACTGAGTCTTTTCCTAATGAATAGTAAGACAATGGTAAATTTTTTTTATTTTCTTACCCTAATGTACTAAACACTAAAATTCAATTGGAACATATAAAGAGGCCTCTAGCCTCCATTTTAAATCTATCACAACATCTATCCATTTTACCCAAAAACATTTTGGTAGACTTGATAGAGAGTGCACCATTATTTGATAACCTGGTTTCTCAATTTTTGGATTCTTTTGTTCAAACATTTTGTCAAACATTTTACCTTCATCCTCTAAAACCATAGGTTTATGCATTATCAAATCCTTCTTTTTGATCAATATATGATTCCCAATGTTTTTTTACCATCTTGAAGACTCTACCACTACTACCTCAACCTCATGATACATCATCATGAGTTTTTCTTTCCCATCCTAATTTGATTTACATAATATGTTTCTCTATCCCAGTATGACAATATCAATTAATCCCTTATAAAAAAACTTGGAGTGTGTATCACTAGGTAAAGGCCTCTTATCCCACATAATCATTAACACCATGGATGAGAAGGATCCATTACTGCACTCACTTCTAACATTAAAATCTTTGAACTTGGCCATAAATTTTATCTCAACACAAAGAATAATATTATCAGTCTTGTAGACCCCAACATAGTTATTACCCTTATAAATGGCCTTGAACGTATACTCCACCTAATAAAAATGACCATCCAATGAAAATATAGTGATTATCTTATTGTATCTATCTATTATTGCTCTAGTGTCTCTAAAAAATTCCCTTCAAAATTAGTGGTTATCAAAATTTTGGGTACTAATATTTTTTGTAACCAAAAAACCTAAACTAATGGTGAATAGTATTCCATATACATAGATTTTTGTCTTGTTGCAATGAAAATAGGTTTCAATCCATGTTCCAACCCCCATTTCATTGAACACAAATTTTGGGTACTGACTTTTTTGTAACCAAAAAGTCTAAACTAGTGGTGAATAGTATCCCTAGCCATAGATTGTGGACTTGCCTCATCACATTGAATAACAAGATGGTTATCTCATTACATGTAGATACTTTTCATGAAGGTATGCATACCTTACCCGCTACAAGATAAGAACCCATGACCTCCCTTTTGGGAGCACATGTTCTTCACCATTAAGCCAACTTAGTTACACACAAAATTTTGAGTACTGACATTGTTTATAATTGAAAAGCCTAAACCAGTGGTGAATAGTATCCATATCCATGGATTGTGGACTTTCCTCATCATATTGAACATAGGCTTCACACCACGTTCTGATCTTCATCATATTGAATACTGATCTAGTTATCCCATTGCATGTGGATTCTTTTCATGAAGGTGTGCATACCTTACCCCCTATAGGATTAGAACTTGTCACCTTCCTTTTGGGAGCATATTTTCTTCAACATTAGGCTAACTCAAATTCACACTACCATCTTATTTATTCTTAATTTCCTTTCTTCTCTTTATTTATTTATTATCTCATTCTTATTATATATTTAGATTGTCTCATTTTCCATTTGTTTGTTTATCTCATCATTCACTATTTTTCCCAAATGTCTTATCTTATTATTAATATATGCTTATTACTTGATTAAATTACACTTAATTTTTTACTTTCTTTCCTATTCCATACATATTATGTAACCCCTCCCCAAACATTTAGACCTAATACTTTAACTGGTCTCATGTTTTAAGAATCCTCCTTTTTTCCTGACATCCCTTAGGTGCCTATCCCCTAAAGGAAATATTTACCTTATTTTACTAATCCTAAATCAAAAAATAACTTGTATATGAGGAGTGATAATTTTTCCAAGAATCATTTTCTTTCTCCTTCAACAAACTCATCTTTCTTTTCATCAAATCTTGTCCAGTCCTATATGACCCAAACTATGATGAATGAATTGACTATAGTATCAAACTAGTACTTGATAGACCAAGTTAAAAGTGTGTCAAGATGTTTGAGTGCTCAAATATTATTCACCTTACAATATATGGGTTTCTTAATTTGAACTCTACAACTTCCCATATGATTAAATTTTCATACTATCTAGGGTCCTACAAGAGCTATGCAAATGTGACCCAAAAGTCATCTTATTAATATCAAAATAATTATGCCTTTACTTTAGGTAATGATTCACTCATTCATTTGATCTTAGAGTGTAAAAAATTATTTCTCTTCCCATCGCTATTCTATTTTTGTTAGTATTGGTTTCAAAAATTCCATTAGATACCTTCCCTAAGACATTAGTTAGCTGAAGTCTATGTGGTGCCACTAAATTTTAACATAAAATATGAAATGGTTGGCTACATATGGTTTATGTTGATTAACTTCAATTATAATCAATGTGATGTAGGGGTTAGTATTTTTTAGAAATATTTATCTCATGCATTCATTAAAAATAAGTACGTGTTTTCATTCACAAGATTCAGTACATAGTACACAATAGTTCATACTCTAACTCCTCTTTTATTTATATCTATATAATAACCAATGAATACAATGTTTTGATATCTCTTTAAATTATATCGCCTTATTTGTTACAAAGGTTACTCTACTCTATAACCTATTAATACTCTACACTATTTTACATCACCTCTCTCTATGTTATCTTTACTTTATTATAATTTTACAATATAAATACCAACTTAATACATTAAAATTCAGAGGCCATGTATGTGTGAGACATGCCCTTTCTCCAATTAGATCATCATGTATTACCACAAGGTTTTAATTATTATTGTGTTTTCTAGTTGGTAGAATCCTCTATTTTTTAATTTGGATAAGTATTTTACTATAGTGGTAAATAAAAAGGCTCTATGGTATATGGGTTTGGACCTTAAATGACTAATAATATTACCACAATGTGTGTGTTCAAGTGTAATCATTTTTTTGGTCATGGTATAGTTTATAATGAGTAGACCCATAAATTTCTTAGGATGCCCCATTAGAAAATTTGCATCACACACTTGGAAATCATCCACAATTCATGGTTTGAGATTAGTTGTTTATGATATTTATTAACACATGTTTCTTCATGTTTTATGTTTTTTTTTTGTACTTTTCTATTGAGATTTTATCTTTGTGACTTTATTTTTCGTACATTATTTTTTTACTATAGAATTTAACTTACCATATGATATTATTGATTTGGTTAATTATTTTTCAATGCAAATGGTTTTTAACAGTTGAATTAAAAATATTATTGACTTGATCATTGTTTAATATGTTTTATTTAACTTTTACTAAGCTTTTTATGTTTGGGTTTGAAAAATGTCATGATTTATCTTGGTTTCAATTTATGTATTAGTAATGGACTGTGAATTTACTTTCTTTGTGAGTTATTTCTAGTGGAAACACTTGATTTCCAAAAAGGGTATGATATTTTGATAATAACTTGGGAAGCATGTTAGGAACAATAAGAGAAGTAACTATCTAAAACTAAAAAATAGAAAAGGATATTTGAGTTTTAATTTTGGTATTAAGGGGTTTTTTATGCTATTTAATATGAAGCTATGTTCATGACCTTTTTTTCATGTTGACTACATGCACAATGAAGACATGAAATTCACTAAGTTTAAAATGGGTATGCATTATATTATCATGCATGACATGAACACGATTAAGAAAACTGATTTGATTATTGTATAATCTACCTATAAGGTAGAAGAAAAGAAAAATTCAAGCCTAAGAGAAGGCTAATATTATAAGATAAAAGTATCTCATCTAAAAAATTAGTTAACTCAAAATGATTTAAGATAACTACTTAACCCAAAAATAATTTTATAAAGTGTCTTTAAATTCTACTTCAATTTTATTAGAATTAGAAATGAGGAGTTTAACATTATATTTTTTATAAAAATTATGCAAACACTAGTTCTCCAACTATATGGGAAAATAAAATACCAATTCATATTATAGGTATTATTTGAGATATTTAGAACTGTGGTAAATAAAATTATGAATTCAACTATGCAAATCCAAAAATAAAACAAGGGCTTAAAGATCAAATTTTTGTAGCCTTATATAATTATCTGACTAAACAGAAATCAACTATAGTTGAGCTAAGAGGTGACCTTATGCGTAATAAAAAATATATATGAGTTTATTCAAGTTCTTTTGATAGATTAATTTTCCATTCAATAATAAATAAATGTGAATCACAAGTTGTAAAAATGAAATATAATTGAGAAGTAGAGCTAGGCACTACTAAATCCTGCCTTGTTTCTAAGAATTCAAATCAAGTTGAAATAGACTAAGGATATTTGTTGATATATTTATACACACACACACTACCTTTATAATCTTTTAATTTCATCATAAGAATGTATTGGCTTCATAAACATAAGGCTAGAATTTAATATTTTAAAATAAAAGATTCAATCTCTTCATGATCAAGGCTACTTGTTAATGATGTAATGTATTAAAATGCATTTCAATATTTATTTATTTTTAGCCTTATATATTCATAAATTAGTTTATAAATTATTTAAATTATTTTATATTCAAGTTAAGGAGTTTCCAAAAGAGTAATAACCAATTATTCATTACCATCCTTTGCTTTTGAAATGTAGAGATGTGTAACCTACTGAGCCAACTATAATGCCTCTAGTACGTGAGTTGGAGTTTTTTTTTATAGATATAATGCTTGATTCAACATTGGCATGTAAATCATAATACTAAATGAATAATTGAAATCTACATGAACTTATGGGACAACTATAAATGTTATTAAACAAAGGATTAATACAACATATTATATCTCCTTGGGGAGCATCAATATTCTTCAAAAAGAATAAAGATGGAACTTTAAGATTTCATATTGATTATAAAATATTATTTTTAAACCCCACTTTCATGGCATAGGATCTTGGAAAATTATATTATATACTTTATATATCAAATATTAATTAATTGTGAAGCTTAGATAAACTTACAATTAATTTGTTTAGATTTATTAAATTTTTAAGAGGCTTTGGGATCAACAAACTTAGGAATGGTGTGAATTTTATAGTGGAAGTTATTAGTCATAAAAAACCATACCAAACTATGGTAAGGTGAAGAGAACCAATGAAGGGTTAGGGTTATTTTTGAAAAATTAATTGTTTTTTATTTAAAATAATATTTGATAATGGTTAATAAAGTATAGTCAATCCTTATCAAAATGGATAATGCATTTTATAAGGTAATATGCATGGAAATAGAATGATTTTTTATGCACATTGATTTGGTTGTTTGACTTCTAATAAGAACATAGTCTTTATTAGTTTATTGTTACATGTATTATATGATTTTTTGTGAGTTCTACATCAAAAATTTAAGGTAATATAAGCTTGAATTCATTTTTGGAAATAATTATTTCATATACAATATTAGTCACCATTTTTCAAGCATGAAAACTATAAATATGAAGAAGAAAAGAAAAAATGGGAGGACAACATGATGTTTTATCAAATTTGGGATTTATGTAAAACCCTGAGTGACAACATTATTATGCAAAATTAGGATAATTATATAACAATAATATCATTCACTAATTTGGAAATTTATTTTTTGAAACTTATTAAAAATATTAAAATGTAATGAGAAAATAAAATATTTAGTTGTAAACTATATATGTGAGAGGAATCAAAGTCTGAAACTTGTTGTGTAGAGTATCTTGGTGACTAAAATTAGGAATAAAGAACTATATCTAAGCTTAGATAATAACACCATGGGTTAGACACTAGAGTAGTGGAAATATTATATATTATGCATCATTCATGTCCACCTAAAGTTAGTAAATCATGGTTGCTACGTTCTTTTTTTCATCTATAGAGCTTGTATATAGTGCAAGAGCTTATGATCACTTTTGGAGAACTATATATGACTAATTTTCCTCAAAAACCCTATCTCCTTGACACATGGATACTGATATAAATTAATGTGGAAAATGGGTTAGTGGTTTAAGCTAGGTGAGACCTCAACACCCTATGTGTTGAGTGTTGCCTACATACCAATACTTCAAAGAGGAATCAAACTTCATTTAGTTATCTTATGCTATGGTGGTGCATAAATAACTAGTGAAATATGCTATATATTGGTGTAATATTGATGTTATTAAGTGAATTAACCATGAATTATGACCTATAAAATGTATTCATACTTTAACTCTATGCTAATAGGGCAATATGTAATCAAAATTGGGAGAAATAGGTACTTTGATCTCAATGTTAAATTATGATTATGGTGATTTTCAATGTGGAAGCCTCTTATGTGACAAATGGTTTAAAAAGTGTTTATATAGTCATATTTTTTAAATTCCTTCAAATGGGAATTATTATGGACATAGGTTAACCTTATTCTAGCCTTTGAATTTTCAAATTAATCTTTATTTAGTAGGAAGATAGGAGAGGGAGAAAGGACACTATAGTGGTGTGTTATAGTCCCCTAGGGCACTCTTATTAAATGGGTTATTTAATCATGAGAAGTGTTAGTTAGGGCTTAAAATGTGTCTAATGTTGATAAAAATAGTGGTGAGTACATTTGGGGATTGTCTATTAGCTTATAAGAGTGTGCAAGGTCATCAAAATTGATCAAAAGGGGCCTTAAGATAAGTCTATAGATAAGTGTGTAAAAGAATGGTCACAAGTGCATGATTATAGATTAAATTTTAATGTATGTGTCTAAATTTCCCCCTTTTTATTTTATTAATGAAAAAAATTGAAATTAATATAGTAATAATAAAAGTAGTGTGTACTTAAACTTACCCATGAAAAGGAGTCTTAGATGTATGCCATAAATTTGAATTGTGCTTTATGTGAAAAACTATAGTTAAACATATGTAATATTATGATTTACTTAATTTTAATATAAAAAGGTGAAATATAATGAACTATAGAGTATCAATGAATTAATACACCTAATTGGGTATGTGAATTGTTATAGTTTTCCTAGTGAAAAACTGGTGAATGTGGTAAGTTGTACACTTGTAGTTTCATTAATGATCAATTTAGATTATACTATGCATAACCCAATCCTCATTGATAATTTATATTGATTAATAATTTAAGGTGTGCTTGACTCCATCATCACCTACCCAAATTAGTGAAGTAATTTAGAAACTTTGTATGAATCCCAATAGATATTTTTGGTGTAAATAGTGAACCAACCACTATAGATAGAATAAGGTTTTGATGTAAAATTAGCACAAAAATAGTGAAAATTATAAGTATAATTTGGGTCTAGTGTATAAAGTGTGGATAATGACATGAATTATCATTCCATCTACAAGACTAGTTTAAAAACTAATAATTAAGGAAATAATGTGCCATGTATATAGCCTCAACTAATATCTAGTGCATAAAGATTCTGAGACTGAGTATAAAACTATGAATTTGAGGAAAAACCTATGTGACATATTGGATTAACATGTCTCACATGATTTCCCCCAAAGTAAGTAAATCTAATATAAAACTATGTAATAATAAGTAATTCTAGAAATTGAGATTAGAAATTGC
The DNA here is from genome assembly GCA_037957365.1 of Torreya grandis. Classification (NCBI taxonomy): domain Eukaryota; kingdom Viridiplantae; phylum Streptophyta; class Pinopsida; order Cupressales; family Taxaceae; genus Torreya; species Torreya grandis. The sequence goes on along the minus strand of JARHVA010001596.1, from coordinate 2,428,680 downwards.
TGGGTACTATTCTATATAAACTAAGATTCTAAGAAATGTTATCAATGCCTTTTTTAGGCATTTGGACAATATCATTGGGAATAAAACTAGAGTAGTGCTCTCCTATCCCATGTGGCAATCCTATCCAAAATGACTTTCTGTGCATTTTTTAAGTCTAATACTGTGTCAACTATGTGATCTCTATTAAATCATGTTTTTAAACTAGTCTAGGAAGTCTAGTCTATAAGGCAAACCTCTATGAATGACCCTATTTTGAGGGGAGTTGTTAAACATTTGAAAGAACTTAAATCAAAATAAGAAGTTATGCAGTAGGTTTTTGTGATGTAAAAATTGAAATCTAAGTAATATTGAGAACATGTAAAATCATGCCATCATTGTGTATGTAAATTTATTATAGTAATAATTTAATATGCATGTGGAAACAAGTATTCATTGTAAGTGTGTGTAGATAAATGTGGCAATGAATCACATAAATAATTTATCAACTTAGTGTATAATGCTGATTAGAACTCCTTGGGGATGAATCCATGATATCCATCATGGAATTATAAGGGATGGGTGGATGTATGATGTCCATAATGGCATCAAAAGTATAATAAAAAAATCAAGTAAGATGTCATTCCCATGACACATAAAATAAAAGAGTATATGTACAACACATAAAACACACAACATAAGGCTAAGGGGATAATACAAGGGACATGTTCAAATTTCACTCACTTGAATAGAAGGCACATACAAATACATGTTCAAATTCCCTTACTAACATAAAAGTAAACAAAGGAGGCTTAGAGCCACGTAGAAGGACATGTAAAAATTTCAACATATGAATAGAATATGCAAACATTTAGACATGTTAAAATATCCTCACATGCATAAAATCATAGATATAAAGTTTTGGATCCACTTGGCAAAGACATATTTAAATTTTTTATCAAAATTAACAAATAATTCACATAATAGATGAGGCTAGGACATATTTAAAGGTATAGAGCATGAATGATTATATATTTTAACTAATAAAATTTAAGTTTTGACTTGGGTATATTCAATAACTAAGATAAAAAGTAGTATATCATAATGTTTTTTAGTGATCAATGTCAAAATATGTAATGATATGTAAATGTTTGAGTTGTGAGTAAGATGATGTGGAAAAATAAAGATAAAACTTGTGTGTACCATGTCCCTAGTTCGCTAACTAATGAATGTACATATTTTAGAAATCTTGTGTGTAGTCTAAAATTAAGTGGTAATATTTTGATCTCAATGAGGCAATAGTGGTGTGAGAGATACTAGATAAAAACTTTCTTGTTCTCTACAATGCTCCTATTTAAATACATGGTCTAAATATATAAAAGTCAAAGTGCCTAAAACTAAGTGTGGGACTGATATGTTGTGTAATCCATAGTCACTCATGTACCTTGGTGAAGTATGTATGATATAAAACTAGCTAAAATATTTATAAAATACTATGTAAAACTAAATTAATGTATGACAAAATACATATAAGCATGCACAGGTCTTAGTTTTCATTTTTTATGATATATATATATATATATATATATATATATATATATATGAATGTAAATATGATAGGAAAATCTATAAATCAAATAACACATCCAAAAGATGTGGGTGATCTAGTACTTAACACTTGATCAACTACTAGACCTGCTTTTTGATTATCCACAACCATTAAATGTGTTATTTTATTTGTAGATTGTCATATCATATTTACATTCATATATCTGAATAAAATCAAATAAATCATCATCATTATGGTCAGCATACCACTCCTGATCTATGAATAAAGTCTTTTCCTTGGCATTATGTTGAATCCTATGCATCTAAATAGCATTTTGATCAACTATGTAAGAGGCCTCGTGTGTCATTCTAGTATATATCAAATTATATCATGGCGTCTCGTTCCATAATCTATGATTATTGTTAAAACCATCATGGATAATATAGACAATGTTCCCTTAAATTTGAATGTGAGACATTTTTGTGTTTTGTCCATGGTAGTGTCCATTTATTATAACCATGTGGTACTAAATGTAGCCTCTATCTGAGTTCCTATGTTCATGATGAATAATAGGGTGTACACCACATGTAATTAGGACTATAATGTGGCTGATGGAATCCTATAAAAATTTAACATGTTATAACTTATCACGGTCATGCCCTATATGCTATAAAAATTCAAATGTACATGTGCTTGGATCTGAGTCCTCATCAATGGATATATGTTATCAATATCGATTCTCAATGAAAACATAAATAGTCAAAGCATTATTCCTAGAATGTTTATAGTTTCTAGGTGCCTAAATATGTTTTAGGGCCTTGGTTAGCTTAAGCACAAGCTATATGATCTGTATAGTTCCTTTAGCCTTATGTTTCCTAATTATTTGTTTTATTTTTGAGAATGTATCTATAACATGTCTTATGAATCTATAAAAATTATAAAATTCCTTACCATCCTAGTTTGATAAGTAAATAATAATTCTATGGTGTATTTTTGGTAAGGCTATCAATTCCTTATCAAGTAGAATTTGTAAAACATCACATGTGGTCTATCTTGTGCATTATTTCCCTATATTCTAATAATTGGTTCAATATCCATAGATGTGATGTTTTTTTATTAAATCTAAGAATGATAATAAAACTCTACGTGGAATGGTATCTAAACTAATGACAATACCAACATGATGTTTATAGAATCATCTTAGTATTCCCTTAAGCCCATCAATGTAAAATTTGAACCACATAAATAATCATCAATGTTCATTAGAGTTATGTGCATGTCTCCCTTTGAAGTAGGCTCAAAATCACTATCGACATTCTTGATGTAAAAATATTTGGGGTCTATTGAATTTAATAGTAAAGGTAATTATTACATATGTTACACATTATCCACCTTGTGTGGTGACATCTATGATGCAGAGGTATATGTGGATGGTGGATGAGGAGTATATATATTAGACTCACCAACCTCATATGTATACATCCATTTTATGGGAATAATTTGTATTGGCTAAACTATAGTAGGTTGGGGTAAAATTAATGTTAATGAAATCTAAGAAGTAGGATATGTAACCTTATAATATATAAAGGTCTTATTATCAGTTGGATAAGTGTATAAATATCCATCATGGAGAAACTTGACACTACAAAGGAGAAGGTACAACCTCTGTGGTATGTATCCATAGTCTACCTAATATCAAATTGTAATGAAAATGATTAGTCATTACATGAAATTATGTAGATAGGATTTTTGTCCCCATTGTAATATCTAAAGTGATGGAACCCAAATATTATCACGGCACATCATCAAATCCTTTTATATTTTTATATGTTTTTTGATTGATGACCATGTTTATGCCCATTTTTTTAAAATGTGAAGTTATAAATATTAATTCATGAACCATTATAAATTATAACTCTTGTGATTGTTATATTGTTGATTTGATCTTGTATGAATAATAGTAAATTATGATCAATGGTTTATTGTAATGGAAAATAATCATTTCCAAAAGAGATAACATCCTCAATATCCTTAAAAGTATTCATAATAGATGCAAAAAAATAAGGCTTAATGTCACAAGGCATCGATGTTTGATTCAATATTTGTAAAAATGGTAGACTTATAAAAAAACTCTAAAATGGAAATCTTAGATTGTATATTCCTTAGTTGATCAACAATATCATATTATCTAATTTGATCTCTTGGTCCTATTAGATTAGGTTAGGAATGAGGCATAATTGTTTTAATGTGTTCCTCCTATCTTGTTTGATGGGGTACCATACCTCATCTATTAATAATAAATAAAATCATAGGATATACTATAATCTTAGGATAAATAATAGGTCTTAGATATGAGAAAATATAGCTAGAGGTTTTATGTGCAAGAGGAACAAAAAGAACCATATGATCTCTCTATCATCTAGTTGTAACTGATGGTAATTCAAACTGAGCCATATAATAATAATCTCTGAATAATGGTTCCCTAATAATGGGTGGACCAATATATACTATAATTTGTGTCTTAATATGATTAATTTATGGGCTTACAAACATGCCCAATATTTTACAAATAATAGGAAAGTAACATGTAAATATAACTAAGAAACTTTGTATTAGGAATTGATATATAGGATTAATCATGATAGTCATTACTAAGTGCAAAAATTAGGTAAACAAATATTTGAAACCTTACTGGATAAATGAAAACATAAGGAAACCCTAATGGTAAGCTAGTGTTTATAATATTTGATAATAAGGAGGTTTACCAATATGTTTTATCAAATTTGGAATTTATGTAAAACCCTATGTATGATAACACTACTATGAAAAATTAGGAGAGTAATATAAATAAATAGAATCACTAATTTGTAACTATTATATTTTATAAACTTAATAAAAATAGTAGTGTAATGAGAAAAATAAAAAACTTATCTAGAAACTATATTTACATATGGAATAAGAGTCTGAAACTTTTTGTGAAAAGTAGCATGGTGATTGGAATAAAGAATCAACAATTGGATCTAATCCTCGATAATAGCACCATGGGTAAGACACTAGAGGTATGGCACTCATGTCTACTATGCAACACTCCTATCCAATAATAGTTAGGAAATCAAGGTTTATGGGTCCTCTATGTTTTTGTTTGTTACCTTATATTTAGTGTAGGAGTTTACGATCACTTGTGGAGACCATTGTATAACTAATTTTCCTTTAAAACCATATCTCTTTGACATGTGAATACAAACACAAATTAATGGGTAAAAGGAGTTATTATTTCAATTTGGGTGAGGCCTCAACACTTCATGTGTTGAGCATTTCCTACATACCAATACTATCAAGAGGGATCAAACTTCTTGTAGTTTTCCCATGCTATGGTGGTGTGTGAATAATAGATGCAATATGTTAGATGCTTGTTCCATACCTATGTTATTGAGTGACTTCACCATGAATTATGATGTGTAAAATGTATTAATACTTTATTTATATAATATTAAGGATGTATGCAATCATAATTAGGATAAATACATACTTTACTCTCAATGTGCAATTATGATTCTGGTGTTTTTCAATGTAAAATCCTATTGTGTGGTAAATGGTTTGAAAAGTGTTTATATATCCATATTTTTTAAATTCCTTCAAATGGGGATCATTAGGAACATATTCCAACATTCTTATAAATTTTGAATTTACAAATTGGCCATTATTTGGTTAGAAGATAGGATAAGGGAGAAGGACACTAAAGTGGTGCACTATAGTCCCCTAGGGCACTATTATCCAATGGGTTATTTGATGATGTTGAGTGTTAGGTAGGGCCTAAAAGGTGTCTAAGGTTGATAAAAATATGGGTGATTACATTTGAGGATCATTTATCATCTTAGAAGAGTGTGCAAGGTAGTTGAAAGTGATCAAAATGGGACCTAAGTTAAGTCTAGATCTAAGTGTGTAAAAGAGTGGTCACAAGTACCTAATTTTAACATAAATTTTATCTTATGTGTCTGCATAGAAAGATTAAAAAAATAGATAATATAGAGAGATGATATATAATATATAATATATAAGGTAAGGAGGAAGTAGATAATTGGAAGTGAATTCTTTCTCATTGTGTTGTTATTATTCACCTTAGTAGGCTATGTTAATTAGAAAAGCACTTTTTTAGTATTTCTTACAATGACATTATTTGAAAACTTTAATATAGACAATTTTAAGGGTATGAAAATTATTATTATGTTGTCTATCAAAAATATTAAGAAGGGTATTTTTTTATTAGGTTGTGATGATCTAGTAATTTCTTATATTTATTTTAAATTAATTCCAAACTATGCTATTATCAATTTTGTTGAAAACAAACTCATTATTCATTAATAAGTTTGTTTCAAAATCATATCTTTGAGGTACTCTTTTTTATCTTAATTTATGCCATTATAACATTTTGAGGCCTATGTTCTTTTTTGTTGTTGTTGTTTTATATGACAAATAGTGACATGTTCAAGGTATAACTAATGCATATGAGATGTTATTTTGAATTATTACATGGATGTTATTTAAATTTTGAAGGTTGAGCTAACTATGTTTATTTCCTTTATGTATTATGGAACATGAAGAAGAGATAATACTCATCATTGAGTTAAAATATTAGGCATTGAATGTTTTTTACATTTATATGTTTCATTCATTGTCAATGATTTTCATGACGTGGCCTATTATCTTGATTATGTGTGCATATATAAGGGTTGAAAAATCATTTGTATAAATAATAGTCATAATCTTATTCTTATTTCCTAAGATGAATCAATATTGGTTTTTTGAATAAATTTTATTAATAGTTTATATATATCATAGATCCTTAAGCTTGATTTTTATTTTAATCATTTCTGGATTCTTGATCAAAAATTTTACTTGAAGGAAAGACTAGCTTTGTTATAGTAGTTTTTCTTGTGATTTAAAGTCAAGTTCATCAATTGTTTGATCTATAAAATAACTTATTAATTCGTATGACTTTTTTAAACTTAATAATTTACAATTAAAATGTATGTATATATTATACTACATTTATTATGGGTTAATGGGTTAATGGTTGTTTGGTCCATTGACTAAACCACATATTATTTTGTTTTTGTATTATTATTAAAACATTAATTGTGTCATATTTTTAATTGATAGTATCTCTTTGTAATAAATAAGAGAGGGACTTGCCTTTATGTACAAAATGTTCAAGTGGATATAATATCGATGATACATGAGGAAATCATGTATGAGTTTGATTACCCCACATATGCTCATCAGTGATCGATAGTTATGAATAACTCATAACATGCATGTCAGTTCCTTAAGTCATTCATAAAATGGACTTGTGATCTTGCATTCTTATGAAAAAATTAATCCTTTTGAATTAAATTTACGATTATATGGATAAGTAACTTGGATTTTTATGACACTATTGATGTGCTTAAAATGTGTGACACATGTTTGTAAACTTTATTATTTTTAAAAGTTGTGAACTTTTTTGGATGTAAGCCAATTCTATGGTTAAAATCGACTTCAAGATATTTTTATACAACTCTGATTTGGTGTATGGTATGGGTAGGTTTCCAATGGTTAGGTTTATTTTACCTATTTTCTATCATGATTGTAATGCCACTTAAATTCATTGGTCTAATTGATGTTACTTTTGATGTATTGCACTTCTCAATTGATTAATAATTAAACACTTAATTTACATTTTTTTAGAGATTGTTCAATAATCCTTAGGATTTTATACTTAATCTTGTCCTTTATAAGGACTATTTCAATTTTGTTGTGTAATGGTTTCACATTTCAAATAAGATGTTAATGTACATGGAATAACATATTGTGATATTGAATAAGTCAATGAGTAAATATGAAAGTTGAATTTTAAAACCTTGTCCTTAACTAAGTTCCAATACATCTATATTAGATAATATTAGTTAATTGTTTCTTTGGAAGATTTATGAGACTTATGAATTCCAAATATTCATAATGTGAATAAGTAACTCATATTTGAAATGGGATATATTATTAAAGTTTAAGCCGATACTGAAATGTGTATTTTAATATTAAATAAATTGCATGAAATGATCATATTATTACTTTAATTGGTATTGAAAATAAAAAATAAATGAAATGCAAATTTAATTGATTCTAAGGTATTAAACATAAATTTCACTTATCTCAAGTTATTTAAGCTTATACTAATGCCTTAAGCCTAGATGATTATTTGTTTAACTCATATCGATATATGTTTCCAACATTATTGTGAATTAATAATTAAAATTAAAATTGATTCACATAAAATATATAATAATTCTTAACATAATAATATTTTCTTAATGGAATGATATGTGTGAATTTATTCTAAAGGAAGTGCAAAAAAGATTTGGTTTGATTTTTAGGGAACATTACAATGGAGCTCTCTTGGGATTCTTATGGTTCCTTAGATGAACTTATGACATTTTTGACATAATCTTGGTGAGAATATAGGAGAGGGGTAAAGGAAACTAAAGTGGTGTGTTATAGCCCCCTAGGGCACTCTTGTCCAATGGGTTATTTGATCATGTTGAGTGTTAGGTAGGGCCTAAAAGGTGTCTAAGTTTGATAATAATAGGGGTGAGTACATTTGGGGATCATCTATCATTTTATAAGAGTGTGAAAGGTAGTTGAAAGTGATCAAAATGAGACCTAAGATAGGTCTAGAGATAAATGTGTAAAAGAGTGGTCACAAGTACCTGATATTAACTTATGTGTCTGAATCGGAAGCTTAAAAAAAAGAGATAATATAAAGAGATAATATGGACGATATAATAGAGAAGGGAAGGAGGAAGTAGGTAATTGGAAGTGAATTATTTCTCATTGTGTTATTCTTATTCACCTTAGTATGCTATGTTAATTAGAAAAACAACTTTTTTGTATTTCTTACAATGACATTATTTGAAAACTTTAATCTAGACATTTTAAGGGTATGAAAATTATTATTATGTTGTTTATCAAAAATATTAAGAAGGGTATTTTTTATATTAGGTTGTGATGATCTATTCATTTTTTATATTTATTTTAAATTAATTTAAAACTATGATATTTTCAATTTTGTTGAAAACAAACTCATTATTCATTAATGAGTTTGTTTCAAAATTATATCTTTCAAATACTATTTTTTAATCTTAATTTATGCCATTAGACCGTTTTGAGGCCTATATTCTTTTATTTTATGATAAACAATGACATGTTCAAGGTATAACTAGCTCATATGAGATGTTATTTTAAATTATTGCATGGATGTTATTTAAATTTTCAAGGTTTAGTTAACTATGTTTATTTCCTTTATGTCTTCTAGAACATGAAGAAGAGATAATACTCGTCATTGAGTTAAAATACTAGGTGTTAGATATTTTTAAAATTTATATGTTCCATTCATTTTCAATTATTTCCATGACTTGGCCTATTATCTTGATAATGTATGCATATATAAGGGTTGAAAATTCATTTGTATAAATAATAGTCATAATCTTATTCTTAATTTCCTAAGATAAATCAATATTGGTTGTCTAAATAAATTTTATTGATAGTTTATATAGATCATACATCCTTAAGCTTAATTTTTATTTTAATCATTTCCACATTCTTGATAAAAAAAACTTTACTTGAATGAAAAGATTGGCTTTGTTGTAGTGTTTTTTCTTGTGATTTCAAGTTGTTAAGTTCATCAATTGTTTGATCTATAAAATAAACTATTGACTCTTATGACTTGTTTAAAATTAATAATTTACAATTGAAATGTATGCATATATTATACTACATTTATTATGGGTTAATTTACAATGTTTAGTCTGTTGACTAAACCAAATATTATTATGTTTTTTATGTTATTATTATAACATTAGTTCTGTCATATTTTTAATTTATATTATCTCTTTGTAAGAAAGAAGAGAGGGACTTACCTTTATATCCAAAATGTTTAAGTGTATATAATATTGATGATACATAAGAAAGTCATGTATGAGTGTGATTACCCCACATATGTTCATTAGTGATTGAAGGTTATGAATAACACATAACATGCATGTAAGTTCCTTAAGTCATTCATAAAATGAGCTCGTGATCTTGCATTGTTATGACAAGATGAATCCTTTTGAATGAACTTTGTGATTGTATGGATAAGTAACTTAGATTTTTATGATACTGTTGATGTGATTAACATGTGTGACATATGTTTGTAAACTCTATTATTTTTAAAAGTTTTGAACTTTTTTGGATGTAAGCCAATTCTATGGTTAAAATCGACTTCAATATATTTTTATACAACTCTAATTTGGTGTATGGTATGGGTAGGTTTCAAATGGTTAGGTTTATTTTACTTATTATGATTGTAATAACACTTAGATTCATCAGTCCAATTGGTGTTACTTTTGATGTATTGCACTTGTCAATTGATTAATAATAAAATAATTAATTTACATTTTTTTAGAGATTTTTAAAGGATCCTTAGACTTTTATACTTATTCTTATCCTCTATAAGGACTATTTCAATTTTGTTGTGTAATGGTTTCACATTTTAAACAAGACTTTAATGTAAATTGAAGAACATATTGTGATATTGAATAAGTCAATGAGTAAATATGAAAATTGACTTTTAAAAACCTATTCTTAACTAAGTTCCAATAGATGTATCTTAGATAATATTAATTAATTGTTTCTTTGGCAGATTTATGAGACTTATGAACATCAAATGTTCATAATGTGAATGAGTGACTCATATTTGAAATGGGATATAGTCTTAAATTTTAAGTTGATATTTAAATGTGTATTTTAATATTAAATAAATTGCATGAAGTGATAATATTATTATTTTCATTGGTATTGAAAATAAAAAATAAATGAGATGCAACTTTAATTTATTCTAAGGTATTAAACTTAAATTTCATTTATTTCAAGTTAGTTAAACTTATACTAATGCCTTGAGCCTAGATGATTATTTGTTTAATTCATATCAAGATATGTTTCCAACATTATTGTGAATCAATGATTAAAATTAAAATTGATTCACATAAAATGTATAATAACTCTTAACATAACAATGTATTTTCTTAATGGAATGATATGTATGAATTAATTCTGAAGGAAGTACAAAAAACATTTGGGTTGATTTTTAGGGAACATTACAATGGAGCTCTATTGGGAGTCTTATGATTTCTTGGATGCACTTATGAAATTTTTTATGTAAGTTTTATGCCTTGAAATTTTTATTTCATTATTAAATGGATTGGATGATTGTAGTAAGTTTATTTAAGTGCAAGTTTGAAGTGTTCATATCATTGCATCCGTTTATGAAAATAAATTATTATTTCAATGCCATGTATATTGCGTGAATTTATTAAGAAATAAATTAAAATAAAATGTGTTGATTCAATATGTAAATAAGTTTGAAATCTGAACATATCTTTTATCATATATTCCATTATAAATTTATTAATATTGCTTGTATGTATGAAAGCCTATTAAGGGTATGTTCTGGTATTATAATTTTGTCGTAATCTAAAATCTTTAAATTATTTATAATTTAATTTTATGAAAAGTACACTCTTCCCTAAATCCACCTTTTTACATAACATTTTTATGTGTTATAAGTTTAGGAGATATGGATTTTATAAAATGAAGCCCTGATTTATAATGAAATTTATTTATAATTCAATTCAAGATCCCACAATTAGTTCTCACATTATATTCATCATAAATATTTTTAAAAAAATTATGAATAAATTACTAAATTATCTACATTTTATATCTTTATATAATTTTTATGATAAAATATAGTTAATAATTTATGCAATGGGGTTCCCAATAACCCCACCTAAAAGTTGCATTGCAAGTTAAAAATAAAATAAATTGGGACCATGGCATAACATAATCTTAAGGGTCATGTATAACCAATTAATGGCCTTGGGTGTATTTTTGGAAAATTATCAAATTTTTAAAAATAAAACATGGTCTTGGGGCCATGAGGCAAACATTACTGGCCATAACGAGCTTGTGTTTGAGGTATTTGGGGAATTTTAACCTTGAGGCCCTTAGAGACTTTTGAAAGGATCTTAGCCTTGGAGTAACCTCAGAAACCATTATTTTATATTAATTAACTTTAAAAAAATAAAAATAAATAGATCTCGGTCCGTGGGTGGCCATTAATGTATTCTGAAAGATTTTTTCCTTTAAATCCTTTTTCATCTATTTGGATGAAGAAGTACAAGGTTGGTCCTTAGGAGATCCCATAAATAATAAAGAATTTTAATTTAATGAATTAAATAGAAAAATAAACCATAACCTAAAGGCCAAAACGTGGTCATTAATGGCCACTAGAAGCCTTTTAACATATAACCATTTTTTTCTTTTGTGTGAGGTCTAGAATCCTATTGGAAGCTTTCTATAGGGTTGAGAATCCTTGTAACATGGCCCAAAAAATTTAAGACTTTTTGAAACTAAAATGTAAAAAAAATTGTGAGCCATGGAGAAACCATTAATAGCTATTAGAATCTTTTCCCCCCTTTTCCCCTTTTTATCGATAAAGAGGGATAAAATCCTCACAAAGACTATCTAATGTGTTGGGAAGCCTAGTAACCTTCCCAAACACACAAAATACACATTAGAACAAAATATATATATCTATTTTTAAAATAAGTAAGAAAACATGAAAATTTTAGAGACTCCATTAATGGAGGTCATTTAGGATCTTGAGTGAGAAGAGGTGAGACTCTAGGAAAATATATCTCTAGATCCTCAATCCCTCACTCTTAAACTTATTTATGCAATCTTATCAAATAAAGTTAACCTTTTTAGAGTTATATAATGTTTTTTGGGACTTTAAGTCTAATCATATTTGACAACTAGGATAAACTGGATCTAATAGTGGAGATGTGGTGTTCCAATCTCAAGGGGATACATTGGGATATTTTATACACTTTAAATGGTCACATTAACCCTAGGTGATATTTTAATAATACATTTTTTAAAGTAACCTTATAAAAATTTATAATTTTTTTTTAAATTAAAGTATGTACCATGTATTTAGATTGGTCAAAATCATTTGAAGTCATATTAAAACCCCATAGTGAATCAGAATGGTTATTTGAATCTAGTCAACACTAGAACTTGTCCCATATTAACTATGAGTATAGATTGGGACACCGGAGCTGTGGGGCCTTCCAAACTAATTTTGGTCATTATTGTCCATTCAACTCATAGTGTGTTAGTTGGTACAGGTGAGGTTGGCATGGATATTTTGACAAACATGTGACATATTATACATTGGAAGATACATCTATTTTTTAAATTTCATGATTGTATTGGCACATAGTTCATCACATGTCATCTTGGAGTGTGGATTGTACATTATCAAAAATAAAATCTACAATATGTTGGTTGGTTTTATTCATAAAAACTTTTGGGCATGCCATATTGATGAAGAATATTGTATTCCCTAACCTCATCATCACTCCAAATCATGCCAATGTATTTATTATTACCACACTCCTCAAACACCTTGATAGTCTTTAAGTGGTATAGACACACATAATAGGTATAATAAATTTTAATTTAAAAAATATATTTGTTTTTATATATCATTTATATTTAGAATTCCATTATTTATTAATTAATAACATAATTATCATTATTGATGATATTTATACTATAAATATGGATATGCATCAATATTAGAGGGAGTAGTGCATTGGAATGAGTTTTCATCCTTACTTTGATTCCAAGAGCCTACCAAGAAGATAAATTTTTTTATTTTGTTTTGAAATTGAATTATTTTCAAAGATTTAATGCTTTCATAGTCCATATAAATAAATATCAAAATTTTTTTGGAGTAATTATGTGAATTTTTTCCCTCAACATTTGGGATCGCTATCGTGATCCTTCATCAAAAGATATAAGACCAAAATAGTAGTGATCTAAAACATTAAGGGGACAAATTCACACAATTATTCCAAATAAATCATATATTGATTGAATTATTTTACTAAATTATAATATAATACTTTATTATATGGGTTTTTATTATAGTTCTATTAGATATATGGAAAAGTACAATAATGAGATGTATCAGTGCACTAGGATGAGTTGACATCCTTTGTTTGCTTATAGGGACCTACTATAGAGGTATAATTTTATGTTTTATTTCTTAAATTTAATTATTTCAAAAAGAATTATAATTAAATTTTATACTTCATTAGGATACATCAAGTAGCATGTTAGGTGCATGACCCTCTCATCGTCATTTTCATGCTCTTGGTATTCATATTTCACATCCTGTGAGACAGAAAGGGAATCAATATTTGATGAGGATATCCCAAAATAATTAGGAGGTTATGATGAAGAGACTCCACCAAACTCTAAGGATCAATCCTCTCTTATAACACTTCATGAATATAGACATAGAGTTTATAGCTCATTTAAATTGAAGTAATATGTAAATGATAATAAGGAAATACTTCAAGATGATCGAGGGAAGTAATATTCTAATTTATATTATTTAGCCTTTCTCAATTTAAATTATTTAAGTTTTTAAATTTATATTATTAATTTATTTCAATTTATTTACAATATATTTGACATTTTATTTCTTTTTGTTACTAGGAATTTCAAAAAATGAATAGTTGCTTAGGTAAGAAAATTATTTTGTGAAAATGTCAACCTTAAAATCAAACATATGTTGAATTACCATAGGAAAATTTTCATCAAATCAATTAAAAAAAATTCATCAAACCCTTATAAAATAAAAATAATTGAACAATATACATCAGATGAGCTTAAGAGGATGAGGAGGCATATGAGGGTAGAAATGCACAAATAAATATTAACAATTTTCTTCTTATTTTATAGGTTTCTAATATTTTTAAAAATCTCTAATTTACAGGTAACATGACAAAGAAATATAGATGAGGAGAGGGGAAGACTTTGACCTCCTAACATAAATTTAACATCTTATTCCACTATATGCTAGAGATAAGGTTTCAAGTTAATTAAAAATATTGATGAGATGTGAAAAAAATTGTTTCACTTTGATTAATTTTTTTATTTTTTATTTTAATTTATACAAGGATTGAGAGTATCTATGGAAAGGTCCACAAATCAAGACTAGTTATAGGGATCCTAATGACTCATCTCTTAGGGAAATGATTATAAATGAGGGTTCACACCACTTTGTAATTTTACATAAGTTATTTTAAATAAATGAGTACAACTAATTGCATGACAAAATTTACTACAGGAGAAGCGTTATGACCATAAGGCTATAACACAAGTCTAAAAATAGCTAAATTTCATGGGATGGGTCGTAAAATCATTCAAAAAGTGGGATTATTCTAAAGGATATGTGTCAATAATAAATTTATTATTAAATTAGTTAATAAAATTTAGTTTATAAGATATATACATTGGAATTTTTAACACTTTTTGAAATATATAAAGGATTAAAGGGGATAGAATAGCCTATACACAAGGATAAATAAAATTATTTTAGAATAGGTCAACTAATTGAAAACTTACGTAAATTAATATTATAAATTAAAGTCTTAAGTTATGCTAAATATGGAAATTACACTTAGAACAATAGTTTGATTGTAAAAACATGAAGAAGAGATAATACTTAGATTATCTATGAATGCACAGCTAGATCTAAGAAATAAATAGGTGGAAATTGATAGGGTAAATATGAGGATCCAATCATCATATTTGAAAGATATTATTTCTAGAGGTCTAGACACTTGCATCACTATGTGAACAATTATGTCGATGATTCTATACTAATCTCTATGTAACTCTGTTATACACAATATTCATTTTATTTCAAACTAACCACCTTGAGGCTTATGGGTTTTCTATTGCCTTTTTTATTAATGTATTTTATCCATGCACATATCTTGTCAATGACTATGTATGGATCAAACTTTAGATCTTCACTTTAGGTATTTGTGTCTTTCCAAAAATGGTTTAGTTAACTTTGGTGTCAAACTAACCTTAGGGATCCATATATCAATAAACATTTCCTACATATACAATACTCCAAGGAAGTCCTTAGACTTATGTAGTTATCCCCTAGGTGTTGGCTTATATATGTACAAGGGTGTAAAATAGTATATGTAAAGGCATGAAATGATCTAAATTATAACTTGAAAAATACTACTCATGATTTTTTTTATAAATATATTCAAACATGTGAAATGGCTACTCATATGATTAATATGAAAATAGGTAAGACTAGGGTAGTAGAACTTAGTTGTGTGATTGATTAATTGAACTTGAATAGGTGTTTGCTTGGTATTTGCTAGATGAATGAGTATGATTATATTTTTATTTATACCACACCTTTTGAAAATATCTCATGGTAGGGTTAAATAAGATAAATGGGTTGACCCATATGATTCTAAATAGTTTAAAATTAGATGACTTTTGAGGAATAAATAATTAATAAAAATATGGACACTTGTGTCGACACAAGTTTCCCTATGTGGGATGTAAGCATCTAACAAGATAAGATATTTTATAAGGATATTAAATTTAAAATAAAGGATATATGTTAGGTTATAATCTCTTTGTACATTTTAGGATATTTAGGTCATCCAAAATGATAGGATTAGACTATAAGATAAATAGTTAGGCACAATGAGATGGTGAATGCTAGCCTTTTAGAAACATGAATGTCTAGAACTAAAGGGTAGAACCTTGATAGTTATTTTTTAAGTATACAAAACTAATATTATATATAAATCATATTTTAGTATCTATCTTCATCCCCTTAATCTATTAATTCATAAAGATAAAATTAATAGGTTAAAGGAAATAAATGTTTGCTTGGGTGTGTATAACACACCTTGCCTTTGATTGAGCCCACTTTGAGTGTTTTTTTGGTGTATGACATGTAACCAAAAAAAAATTAATACATAAATTAGTGCATACAATATTAAATTTTACATAATTAAAATTATTGAAAATTAAGAGAATGAGGAAGGAGTACATCTATGTGTCGATACAACCATGTTGCCCCTTGTTACTTTGACTTGGTAAATATGTTTCCTAATGAAGAATTGGAGATGAGAGAGGTTCAAAATGTAACCTTGGATATTTTAGTAATAATATTAAAATTTAAGTTTTACCCTAATATGGTGCAAGGGTGATTTATGATATCATGGTCATTGACATCATTACATCTCAATCACATGACTCAAGTGATAGTACAATGAAATCCAAGTCAAATGGTATAACCAACTCAAACTATAAAATGGAAGTATTTTTAGGCCATTAAGTCCATTTAATTGCAAAAAAAATACTAAAGGGAGCCAACTATTGTAGACATAAAAGGCTCAAAATGGTGCATCTTGGTGAAAATGGTGCTTCTTGGTAAAGTATCAGTGTTTCTTGATAAATAAGTTTTAATATGTATTTGAAATTTTTGGTGCACTTTCATGAAATATTTAAAAATTGCACCAATGTGTAGGACTTAGATGCAAGTGTATATTTGAGTATGTAATCTATAATGGAATTCTATAAATTGTCATATTTTTGTAAGTGTGGAGGTCATGTTTGTATGACATTCCCACACTAATATGCCCCCTTTTTGAGGTGAGGGAAATTAAATATTATAGTTACCTTACCTCAAAAGTATAATTAAACTATATAATCTATGTATGATTTATGTAATAGAGAGGAGTAACATGTCTATGTAGATATATCAATGAAACTCATATGATGTAATCACAAGAATACATAATATACATGATATAGATCATGTAAATTTATATAAATTAATATTCAAACTTAGCACATAATAAAAAATACACAAGAGGATTAAATGTCATAAAAAAGGGTCTAAAGAGACCAAAAATAAGGGGCACATATAAATGGCACACATTTGAATGAATGACATATTAAAATGTCCAAATAGAAAGCAACATATAGTGTCATGGGGGACAAATAGACATGTTCATATTTAAATGTTCCATAAGAAAGATACTATCAAGAAATACAAATACAATCAAAGAGGTTTCAATGTGGATAAATAAAGTATAAGTAACCAGCATAATCATATCATATTAGTCCCTACATATGTGTTAACAAAAAATTCATGTAATATATAATATCAAGTACACTATGAAATATGTAATTATGAGTATATGCATGTGTAAGAGTTAGTGTATAAGTTCAATATGATACTGTATAAATGATCATAAAGTAATGCAACTATAAATCATGAACAAATATTCAAATTCCCTCAACATGGTATCTCACATAGGAAGAGGAAAGATACAACACTTTTAAATGAAAGTATCATTGGTATAGTTTATTCAATTATCACACTCAAGTACACATGAAACATATGTGTATATAAATTATATGTTATATACTAACTTAAATTAAACATCATATATGCCAAAGAGCTAGTAAACATGTGAATATTGAATATTTTTATATTTTTTTAATTTATTTGAAAGTTTTTATTTTTATTTTTAGTTTTTTTATAATTTTAATATGTTTGAAAATGAGAAAGTTCTAACCTCTTATCATATCGAAGGGATGTTCACAATTATCTCAAAACTCATAATACGGTACATTAAATTATTGATATTACTAAGGAGTATTTATAGGTGTCATTTTTGAAATTATAGAATGTGTGGTACTCTATATATGTCTCATAGGAATTTATGGTCATGAATAGGTAATATAAGGAGTATGGGTTTTTGGAACCAATTTTTTATTTCTTTGTGATTTCTTGGGTGCAAATATAATTGAAACATATTTATTTGCTCTTAGTAATTGGGTGGATTGTGTAGGTGTAGATGAGGATTTTTTAGAATCTAGTGTGTAACTCTGTGCAATGTTATCTCAATTGTGTGTCACTTAAGAAAGGCTATTTATTTTTATTACCCTTTTATGGATGATGAACCTTAGTAGGTTGTATAATTAACTATTTGGGAAGAAAACCCTCTTGTTCAATTGGATGTTCGTATAGAATTCTAGAAACTATGACTACCTTATTGATATGAAAGTATTTAATACACCCATAAACTATGGAAGATATTTTCATAATTTATGTATCTAATGTCTTGCCAATAACATATCAAATACTCATATGTATGGTATAATTGAAAAGGTATTAACCACATGTGATGGAACAACTTGTAAAGGTAAATAAATCTCACCAATAATGTGTTGTGATGTCCTATCAAATGCTCTGACCATTTTGGTTGAAGGGTATAAATCATCATGTATATATCCAAAATATGTAACATCATTGTACATACATTATCACTAGCACAGTTATCGATAATAACACTATGTATAAGAAGATGATCAAGGTATGTTGAAACAAAATTTAATTAATGAATATCTAAGTCATAATCTATAATTTTACTATCATCAAATTAAATAGAGGTTATATGAACCATATGAGGTATTTTATATGTATAAGTGATAATAATCCCATATAATAGGTGCCCATAATGTGATGAAAGAGCATGAAAATTATGTCATTTCTAATTCTAGATTTTTATTAACATGATCCTATAAAGTATTGTTAAATACATTTTGGTTTTGATGGTCACCAAGTTTTGAACTTGAATCCTTTAGAAGATCATCAAATGTAATATATTGGTTGTAAATAAGGTCTTAAAATCTTATGTTTCAATGTATAACATTTTTTTTTAGAATGCCAAGGAACTTGGTGATATACATAATATGAATTCGCATCACATCCTTTTGGTAAAGGTTAAATCATATCAAACTCTATGAAATAAGGGAGAGATATGAGATGACACTCTACAATCTTGTTAAGTATAGAAACTAGAGACTTGGGTAATAATGTAAATTATTTATTAGGTGTATTAGATAAGATGAGATTATTAGGTTGATATGACACTACATTAATGATTATAGTTGTTTTCATTTTAGGTTCTATATATTTTACCTTGTAACTTGGTTTGATATCAAACTTAGTAGAAGATGTAGTCAATGTGTTTTCTATATAATTAAGCTTATTCAAGTAAATAAGTTTCATTTCATGGTCTCAAAAAATATGGCATAATTCATAAAATGATTTGAACTTGTTTAAAATAATGGGATCATGTAATGGGGAAAGAAAACTTTGCTTAAATATGTCTATAATCCCTTTATTTTCCATTGGATTTGTCATCTTGGCTAACCTCATTTTGTATCTCAAAACATATTCATTGATAGGTTCATTGGTTCCTTACTTGATCTTGGAAAATTGTAAATATGAATTTTTAAAATCTATTTTGATGGATATTTGTGATATAAACTAATCCACTAGGTGTTTCAATTCTTTCAATGATTGGATTGGTAAGTCACAAAACCATATTAAAACATAGTCCTTTAGGCTAATTGGAAATAATTTGGTGCAAATTTTACCATTTTAATCATAATCAAGGCATGTTGCATATAAATTTTAGATATTTTTTTTAGGATCACCCTTGACATCATAAAATGTGAGGTTGGGTGAAACAAACCTAGTATGCAAAGATATTTCAAGTCCTATAGGATTATGTAATACATCTTGTTAATCAATATAATTAGTTTATTTTAAATAATTTTTCCAATGTTGGTAATTATCTTCTAATGTATTTATAACTTGGAGAAGATTTTTTATTGTAGACCCATTGGGATTAAGATTTGAGGCACCACCAAAGGGATGAAAACACCACTTTTATTGATGTATAAATTGAAATTGGTAATTTATTTGAAGTATTAATTATTCTTGTGGAGGATATATCAATAGTTTTTTCTACTTTCAAGGAATAAGGGTTTTAAAACATATCTTATTCCCCTACTAGATCTAATAGGAAATGGTGTTATAAGATCCATTAGGGGAGGTAAAAGGGAAGGGATGTGTTATAGGCATATCTAGTAGCCCCAATATTTATATCAATATATAGGAATGGTTATTCACTAACACCTTTTTATTTTTGAGTTTCTAATATAATATTTATGATATTTTGGATATCCTCAAGATTTTTATGAATGTGCTCTCAAAATAATCCAATAGATTTAACTTATTGCTGGTCAATTTGGTCATTTTCATTATGCTCATACGTTTCATTATTCTCATGATTAGATTCATATTTTGTGAGATTTTTCTTTGTATGTGGCTCACTTTTATTATTGAAAGTCCCATTAATAGTAAAATTTGATATGATATTAGCTTGAGACATTTTAAATGACCTAAGGGGTAGCTAAAGATATTCAATAGGAATACCAATCAATCTAGTACTAAACCTAGGTTGCATAAAAGTGACAAAAAAAATGTGAATAAGTAGGGAAGGAAGAAACCTATGGAGTATAAACCCCTAGTGCAAGCTAGGATTTGCATGAAAATATAGATTAGTCGGGTTCATTATATTTTTAACTAATTTTTAAAAGGTATGGAGGGTTGAAATGTAAATAATGGCCTATACACAAGGATGGATAAAACTATTCTAGAGAAGTCTTATTAATTTAAAACTTAGATAAATGAATATTCTTAATCAAAGTGTTGAGTTATAATAAATATATAAAGTACACTCAAAATAGTAGTTTTATTGCATATACATGAATAAGAGATAATACTTAGCATATCTTTAAATGTGAAAGTAAAACTAAAAATTAAAGAGGTGTAAATAGATAGGGTCAAGATCAGGACTCAATCTTTAACTTCTATAAATAGTATTTATAGAGACATAGATAGTTGTATTACCTTGTGGGCACTTTTGTCAATATTTATGTCTTGATCTCAATGTAATGTCCTATATAAAATATTTACTATAATTTTAATCTAACATATGTATCCTTATAAGTTTTATATCACCTTTCTATTGTTGTATTTTATTCATATTCATAGGTTATCGATGATTGTGTATACATCAAACCCTATCTCTTCACCTTAGGTCTTTGTACCTTACCAAAAATGGGTTAGTGGGATTATGGTGTCAAACTAACCTCAAGTACCCTTATTTCAATGGCCTTTTTATACATATCCAATACTCCAAATAGGGCCTTAAATTTATGCAGTTCTTCTATAGGCATTGGCTTATGTGTGCACAAGGGTGAAATCTACTATATGTAAAGCCATGAAATTATATAGCTTGTAACTTGATAAATACTACTCATGGGTTGTTCTTTAATTGTTTCAATCATGTGATATGACTTCTCTTATGATTTATATGTAAATAGGGAATAATAGGATAGTATAACTCAGTTGTTTAATTAATTTATTGATCTTGAATAGGTGCTTGCTTAGTATTTTATAAATTAATAATGTTTTTATTTGATAGGTTAAAATGGGTTAAAGGTACCTAGACCTAGTACAAAAGAGATTATAATGGAAAGCAAGAGACAATAAAACAAAAAACCAAATGGGATAAGGGTAAATACCCCAATGACTAGCCTAACTTTCACTAAACATCAACCAAAAACCAATCGAGAGCACAAAAAGGACCCAACCCTAAAAAATAAGAATAGCCAAATTTATTCTAACTCAGAGTAGGTGACTAGTTTCTTTGTCACTATATTAGATTTCTTATGACATTTTCCTCTAGTGTGACTACTGATGAATTGCTCCTCCTCATTTTTCATATTTTTCCTTTTGAGGTTTGCATGAGGGGATTCTTTTATGATACCCTCATCCATCTGAGCATCCTCCTCCCTAATGTTCTCCTGGAAAGCATCCTCACCATAGTTTTGACTCTCGAGGTTTCTACCATCATGCATCACAAACTTGTTAAAATCATGAAAATTACATAGCCTCTCAGATTCCTCCAAAATTTCTCCATAGAGGAGATTTTGGATTGTGATTTTAGTATGGATTTTTAGAAGTGAGTCTTCAACACCCTTATTGGAATCAACCCCTAGGGAAAATTTTCCTTTAGAGGTGAAAGAACAGAGTCTAAGATCAAATTTATTATTCTAAACTTGAGCACTAGAAGCCCCCAATTGCTTTCCTTGATTCTCCTCTTCAAAAGCTAAGGATTGAGTGCCCTCCACCTCCAACTCCTCCTTATAACTATTAACATCAATAGCCTTATAAATGTTCTTAGACTAGACTAGTTTCCCCCTTCTTATCAATAGAAAAATGAAGCCCTGATGGATAAGATCCATGGTAGGGTTCTTGAAATTTAAAATATAAATCTCCAATGATTACAATAAAAATAAGGGGATAACAATGAGATGCCCCTTGAAATGGTTCAAAAGTAGGAAGTGATGCAAGTAGAAAATGGCGTGTTTACCTTCCAAAGTGATGTATCACATTATTTGGAGACATACCTCTAGCCATTTCCTTGAAAAATCAATGTGCATGTAGCCTTTGTTGGACAAAGGTTTTGGCCTATATTTCTCCTTCTCTTTCTTGAAGAAAATCTACATGAGTTCCTCCTTAAGGTGCTTTTCTTTGAATGCCTTCACTTTGTGGCACTCCATTCATGTTGTCTCCCCAATCAACTCCTCTATTATTTGAATCTTTAACTCATGCATTCTCACCTCATGATCATTCCAACCATGGGAAAAATCCATTGAGAGCAATGTGTCATGCCCCACTAGCCTTTCCATAAATGGGGCCATCCCCCCTTTAACCATTTTCTGCCAGACATGATTCATTTTTCTTTATGTTAGAATAAGAAATTGGTTTGAAGTGATCTCTATCACTACCCATCTTCACTTTAAATTTGTTGTTATTTTTTTAGGTGTTCTAAGAAGTACTAGGTAGTTTAGAAAATGAAATCATGCAGAATAATGATTACTCATGATATGGGTGAAAGGGCATGATGACTAGCCCTCATGCCACATCTTAGAAGAGATGGCTTTACACATGTGGAAATCCCTTCGCATAACCTGAAACATAAAATTAAAAGAATTTAGAATCATGACATTAAATGGTAGGTCCCTTTTCCTTTTTGATAATTTGAATGACATCATTTGAAAAATTTCCAGCATGCTAGGTGATGTAATTGCTCCTACGTAATCACTTATAAATGAATAATGATTAGACTTAGATTCATATATATACCATACCTTTTGTAAATATCTCATGGTAGGGTTAAATAAGACAAATGGGATTACCCATAGGATTCTAAATATATTAAAATAAAATGATTTTTGAGGATTGAACACTTAATAAGAATCTAGACACTTGCATCAATGTAAGTGTCCCTATGTGAGATGCAAGTTTCTAGCAGGCTACGAATCTATTGAGGATATCAAATTGACTATGAAATATATATATATATATATATATATATATATATATATATCATGTTTTAATTTTTTTGTATAGTGAAATAGATCTAGGTCATAAAAAATGATAGGTTCAGACCATAAGATAAATAGTTAGGCATGGTGATATGGTGAATGTAACCGTTTGAATAGTAAGAATGTCTAAAACTGAAGGGTAAATCCTAGATAGGTATTTGTCAAGTATAAAATATTGAGATTCTATATAAATCATATTTTCTTATTTATATTAATTAATTATGTAAATGATAATCTAAATAACTTATATAAATTAAAAATATGTATTTTAAAATCTAGAAATCATTTGTCTAATTTTAGAGTCATGATTTTTAGGAGGAAGATGAGGACGACCCTGATTATATCATTGAGTACTCTTTATATGGTGAGGTAAACATTAAGATAAATGTTTCCTCATATACATCTGACCCAAGCATATGATAGAATATGATCATGATAATAACATCTAGGATTTAGGTTGGGATTTAATTATTTTTGTTATAATTTATAAGGGAGATTATATTAATTTCACTTCCTCTAGCATCATACTATTATATATGATAAATGACATATTTTATCATCCACAATGTTAATATATATATATATATATATATATATATATATATATATATATATATATATAAAATTTCCAATTTAAATATATATTGGTTAATGTTCAATTTTAAAATCTAATCTTTGAATTCTCAAATGTATATATGTACACCAAAAAAAACATGTGTATATTTAAATAATAATATAATAGTTTACTTATATATATATATATGACAAAAAATAATTATTATATAATTATTTTATAGTAATCAACCTCCTACCTTCCCATTATATATAACTGGGTTGGGACCTTATCTATATATGTAGAAACTATCTATAGTTAGATTAGTTTGGTTCTATATAATATATCTAACAATTGTATAAATGCCCCATAATTTTATATGGGTTGGCCATGTGTGTGTGTGTGTGTGTGTGTGTGTGTGTGTGTGTGTGTGTGTAGAAACACACATAAATACATATATAGAGAGAGTGGGGGGGGGGGGGACTATATAGAAATATTTGGCACCCCCTCCCCTATAAATTGATAGGTTGATATGTGATATATCGAGGGAATCCTTTGAACCCAATCCCCAATCCCCTAACTGATATGGAATGGATGATCGATCGGTTCAACTCATAACTCAGTATCATAATAATTATAATGTAAATATTCTTATTATAAATAATTATTATTTTTAGTTATTAGACAATAAATAAATATATTATAATTATTTTTTTAATTTTTTATATTTATAATTGTTAGAATTGTGTCACTAAAATATGTAAGAAATGGTTATTAGTCTTAATAGTGCATCACCTTTTGTGATGCATACCCAATGCAAAAAGTTGACTAAAAATTTTAGTCACATAAACTTTTCACTAATGTTTCATCACCAAAATTAATGAAAAAAACATATTTTTTTGGTACAAAACACCCAAACAGAAGGATTTTTGATGTGGCTCTGATTCAAATGAAAATGCAAATTGAACTTAACTTAGTAGAGTTATATGGATTTTTATGCAATCATAATTGAGATTGTTTCAGTCTCTTTCTAACACATCAATGGTATTAGAAGTTACAAGACATTTTATACATAATCAAATGATTATTATTTGACTTATGCATAACTACTTGCAAAGGAGAATATTTTTTATTCTTAAATATATATGCTCATGAATTTATATTTTTTTAAACTTCCAAATTTAGAAACTTCATCATTTTAAAATGCCCTTGAGGATGAGATCTGAGAGAGAAGAGGAGGGATAATGAGATAAAATGTTTAAAACCCTAGTAAGTTCTGCATGATATCAAGAGAAACAATTACAATTTTAGACATAAGTATTAGAAGTGGGCAATTCAAATGTTTCAAACCTCCTAATAGGATGGAAATGTTGGTTCTGCAATTTATTTTTTTCATTATATTTTAAAGAGATTTAGATTTTAATAATTTTATAATTATTTCACATCAAATAGAATATAAATAAACTAGATTTTATATTTAGTGTTTCTATAATTACTACTATTTTTTTTATCTTTCTTATAAGATATATTTAAAATTGATTTCCAAAAAATGTAGATAGAAGTTGAATTTTTTTAAATGGCATTTACATTTCCTTATATGTGGTACACTTCTACCAAGTCATCACAAATAAAGTCTATGAATTCAACATGATCATGCAAGGGATTTAATATCCTTAGGCAATATTGGGCATGGTCACCAAATATCGACTACACCTCTTACACATTTATTGACTTTGTGTGCAACTACATCAACTCCATCACATGGAATTTCATCAATTTTACCTCAAACACCTACACTACTGAATCCAACTTTTCCACATACATTGAATCCACCTCTAGTAGTCCCAATAGTAATTCCATCATTATAATCTATCATTGATTGTATGAATCATGCATTAGAACAATCGAGAATCTCTTTTGATCAATATAAATAAATGAAATATCACTTACAAGACTTATCTTGATGGATATAATTTCATGATTTTTATAATTTTATTATATTTTAAACTGACACATTGATATATCTATTTTGAATTTTACCATACCATAAAATTATTAAATTTAGAGGTTTTAGTTGATATATATTTAATGATGACATCACGTAATTTACAAAAAATAAATATTTCCCTGGTTTTCTCTTGAAAAATAATATGTTCTTCACATATTGGTGGAGAAATATTTTGATTAAATTTTTTTGAAATTTTAAAATTATAAAAACCATACATGTTTGATGACATATTTGATATCAAAGATAAATTTTGTTGATGCCCTATAAGTTATTTATAAATAGATTTATTTTTTAATTATGTATGGAATATTGATGATATTGAATAAAAATACATAAGTGTAATAAAAATTATAGACTTACAAATTGAAAAGTAAAGATATTGATCAATTAGGATTTATAGTAATTGATAAATTTTAAAGGATGAAACTAAATATTTATTTTATTTTAAAGTTAGAATAATAATTAGACATCGATCCATTAAAGATTTATTTCATGACATAATTTGAAATGCTATGGGTTTTTAATGAAAAAATATAGTTTATTCAATAAACTATATAATAATAATTGAAACTTCAATTGAGTTTTAGGATTTTAAACACCAAGTTAAATAGATAGATAACAAACGTGTCATCTCTTGACTTAACATTGATTCAATATGCATTAGTGTAATAAATCCTACCAAATATGGAGGGTCTTTCATCTCTTTTGAGTTATTAAATTTGGTTTAATATATATTCATCAAATAAATTTGGTGATGCTAACTTTCATTGGAAACCATGAAAAGTTTATAAATTTGTATTTTTTATATCGATATTATCGTACTCAACACACCCCAATATTGAATTTTTGAATGAGGATCCAATATAGTCTAAAAGGCCTAGGTTTGTTTTGAAATTTTTTTTCATTGAAATTTCATGTATGTACCTAGATATGCTCAAAACTTCAAAAGGTTATTTTTATTTATGTGCATGATATTCATTATGCATGTAGTTCAATATAAACATAATGGGCATTACCTCATTATGCAGGTTTTGATTATTTGATTAATTTAGACTAATATATTAATGGCCTTCAGGTTTTTTACATATATATAGGTTTTATATATATGTGCATGAACTACAAAACTAAAATCTTAAATTTTAGACTTTACATATTTTACATTTCACAACTTGTGCATTTTATGTATTTTGGTACTTCAGCATTTTGCTTCTTCATATTTTTTGTGTTTGCAAAAAGTGTTCATTGGAACTTTTATTTGTTAGAACTTTTATGCATCATGATTTTTGTTTTTTATAATTTTTTTCTTTGGCATCTCCAATCTTTTGGGTCCTCAAAAATTTGTTCAGAACTTTTTTTTGTAACTTCTATCTACAAAATTATTTCTTCACTACATTTGTCTTTGTATTTTTTCCATCTGAGGCATCACAAGATTTGGCTAGATCAATGTCAATTTTTTTTTGAAAACTAACCTCTGAAGGCATACCACATGGCACACCTAAATTTGTGTGGAATTGATGATAGGATGACACTTGTCCAAGATTACAACATGGCATTCCTCTAAATGTATAGAAAGTCTAAGTGGCATACCTACCAAAGTAAGTGGAAATTTTTGAATTAAATGAGTAAAACAAGATTATAAATGTTGAACAATAATGGTGAATGAATTGGAATTAAATTCTTATACTCAAAGATATATGAGTGAACTCATAAGATACATCATGCCTATTTATTCCTAATAAGATTGAGTGAATTTGCATTCCAAAGAGAATTTGAATCCCTAACTATCTGCATTCAATTGATAATTACTTCATTAAGAGAGAAAATAGTCTAATTGAAGATGAGAATTATGTGAGAAAATAGATAAATAAAAGCTTCCTCATCTAAGGTGTCTAGAGGGGTATTGCCACTATCAAAGTTCTCTATTAAGGACTCCATAAAATATACAAAAACTATATTGGATGAAATAGTGTTCAAAGATATATTTTCTAATTACATAGATTTGTGGGATGTAATAGAGAATTTAGACACCCAATCACATGAGGAAAATATAATGAACAAGTAGAAGTAGCTAGTAGTTGACTTATTACCACTAAAGTGCCAATAAGTACACATTGTATTAGCCAAGCCTAAAGTGATGCCCTGCATCAACCTAATTTAGTAATTATTCTTTGTAGGTAAGGTTATTGGTGGATTTATACACTAACTAACTTATAATATAGTTGTCACCTACATCTCAAGTGATGATTTCCATAGATACCTATGACTTCCCATTATATATGCCACATTCGATGGATACAGATTCAAATTATGGAAGAAGATGAGAACAATATAAAATACATTAAGGAAACAGAATAATCCTGGGGAAGTAGTCACCCTTAAGGCCAAAAAACCCATGTTGATCACCAAAACCAAGATGAGAATCCATATTAGGATGGCCTTACTGAACATATTGTATGGTTACAATAGTATTCACTTCCCCTACCTAGAATGGGTACTGTTGTTAAATTTTTTCATGACCTTAGAGTTAAATTTCACTTTAGGAGAGATAATTAGTGCCAAGATCCAAGATCATATGTTTAATAAGGATAAAATACCCATAAGAATTCCTTTCTACATGATGTCTTATATGTTTAGATGTAGTTAAGGCCACCATTTATGTTCACAATAGAGTAATCTATATCCCAACCCCATAATTCATCAAGAATTGGGTATCTAACTTATTTTCATTCATTCATATCTATTCATATATTAGTAATATTGTTAGAATAGTTTATAATTTTTATCCCCAAGTATGAAGGGTAATTCAAAAATAACCCCTAGACTGAGTATCATACAACATCAAGAAAGCACTACAACTAAGAGAGCATTATTGGTCATACCCAAACTATATTGAAATCTTAGTGGTGAGACATAAAGTTTCCCATTTATGTCTCCCCAAGTATGTTCCAAACTAATTAGCTAAATAGGAAATAGCTTATTAGCTATGGTGGAGTGTGTATGAAGACATGGAGAAGACATATAAGGGCATGTTATGCAGGTCTTCCCTAATAATTGACCTGATGTGTTACACCAATAAGAAACATTTTATGGAAGCTAGGAAAACTAGAAAATTCTACTCATTAGAATCCTTACCACATAGATATTGGGATCCTCATGACTTTATCCAAAATCATATCTCATGCCTAGGTATACCCTACCAACACAAACCATATGAGGATGATTTTATTTTCTTAAATGTAAAGAATGATGTTAATGTCCTAGAAAGGGCATGAGTGGATGGGTTGATAGAAGATCATTTAAAATATATATAAAGGGAGACTTCCATCATAATTATAGAGGCACACACTAAGATTCAACCTCTAGATAGATGGGCTACCAAATACTAGACTTCTCAACCTCCCTAATAACCATTAGACCAAGGAATGTCATCCTAACTACCACCCATTGTGATGATAGATATCAAATAGGAGTATGGAATGTAAGATCACATATTATGTCAAGCTCCTTGTAAGAATGTTCTTCCCAAATTTCACCACCAATTGTCATAAAATCTACTAAGTAAGAGCAAGAAGTGGAGGAAATTAGTGTGGCTACAACTTCTTTGAGAGGAGAACAAGAACTAATTTGCAATTATTCTTCTAAATCTAAGGATATGGGTCTTCCTGTTACTTTTTTAGTTCTTTTTGTTTCCTTAGTTTTTGTTATTACAAGTGTAGACATTACAACTTCCAATACTCAAGAGACTCCTCCCTTAGATGAAAAGACAAAAATATATTATAAGAAGAATGCAAGAGCTCCCAAGGACCCTCTTCAATAAGTGGAGTATCCTACAACTTCAACTATAGAAGAATCATAAATAGATAATGAAAATGAGAATTAGGATGAATAAATATAGAGGGATAAATTCTTAATCCTCTAGAGAATAAATGAAAGGTGCCACTCAAGGCTAGAGTATCGGATGAGGTCATTTCTACTATAGCAACTACTCCAATTATCTCCTTAGTTATTATGGCTTCTTCAGTGCCTATTTCTCCTATTATCTCTTTGGTCCTTGTGTTCATATTTTCTATTATATTCTTATTTTTATTCATCTCCTATTATTTCTATCACTATTTTTATTTCTTTGACCTTTGTGGTTTTTACTTCTCATGTTTCTAATCCAATTACTATTCTCTCCACTATCTCCAAGACCAAGAAAGTTCATTTTAAGAAAATAGTGGTGGCCCTATAAAGTGCTCATATTCATGTGTCTTGCACTCAGTTAGGATTTACAGTGCTTTCTTCTATTATTACTCAAGCCATTTATATTGCTTCATCTACAAAAACTAGTAATAATAAGGTTACTTATATAGTGCATCCCATTCCCAAGTTCGGCAATGTGGACTAGTCCAAAATCATCTTCCCTTCCTTGCTAGACCCATTACATGTGGAGGTAGTAAGGTGGTATTCTATAGATATTATCTTGGAGGCTTCCTCCCAAGACACTCAACCAATAGATACTACAAAATGGGTGATTCCATAAAGGGTAACAAACTTGGAGGCCCAAGCTACACAAAGACAAAATCTAGTGATTATAGAGTTACCTACTATGAGCTCCATTTTTGATAAATCAACATGAACTATATAAAGGGTAAAGAAGAGGAAGATACTATATGAATCTAGAGTCAATATGTTTTTTTAAGAAATACAATATATTTTATCTTTATCTAAGAGAAATACATTTTACTTGGAGAGTTTCCATATAATGAGGATTTTATTCCTTATCTTTAGGCAAATATAGAGGCATTGATAGAACTTCATGTGGGTAATGAAAAACCCAAGCAAGAGATAAAACAAGAGATAGAATAGGTGTGGGAGTATTAATATATAGTAAAATTTCAGAGGTAAATTTAAGGTGATAATCAAAATGCATCTCTTAGATTGTATAATATCTCAAACACCATCAGTTCAATAAGAATCAAATTGTCTCCTCATATTGTTGAAACTTCTAAATTGTTTAATTCTTTAAAATATTATGAGAATAAAATAATTTTAATTTTATTTCACACCACTAATAAGTTTTTAGCCATTTATATTTAATGACACCATTTAAAGAAGCCAATGTACTCAATCTTGTGGTCATCAAGAAATAGGAAGTCTAAGACTAGGTATCAAGTGCATAAGCCCTGGTTCTAAAATTGGTAGAGCATGAAAAGTAGGTATTATAAATTTTGGGTGATTTAAAATTATCTCAATCCCATGATCCCTCAAGAAAGTTAATAATTAGGGCCAATTTTGACCAACTACTCTAGAAAGAGTCTACTAATTATAAGTAGAGTCTTCAATGGTGTACATTAGAGGAGACAAAATAAGAGTTAGGATTTACAAGGAAGAAAGTTACTAAAGTAGAAATAGTTTGGGTGGAGTTCATATCCACCAAGACTAAGCATGCATGCTTATTATTCCAAGTCACTAGAGTGCATATGACCTCTATTTTAAATATGGATATAATTAGGTTACAACATACCATTAGATACAACCATTAATATAATATAGAAGTGAAGAAATAGGCTATGGATAGATCATCTAGTTCATCTCCACCATCCAATTTAGTCCCTCTGACTACTACAAGTTCAACCATGTAGGCCCCAGCCTCTAGTAAACCTTAGTTTTCTTAGGCTATTTTTATATATATTTTGCATGTAAATTGGCACATAACTAATACATGTAATAATTGACTAAATAATATTGTAAACATACACACTCCACATGGTTTTTTAAGAATGATTTTATTTTAAAGACATAATTTTGAATAATTTTAATTATATATGCATAATTTACATCAATTAGAACTCTCATTCTAATTATTATTAGGATGTAATTTTAGAGTTTTACATGGATTTGGAGGATGAGGTGACCCCTCCCCAAATCTATTTATTTTTTCAATCCTCTCTTTTTCAAGGAGAGAGGAGGTTGATTGGAAAATTTTATTAATATAGGAATATTTTTTTTAATTATCGCATAACTATGTTAATGTCTTTTTCTTTCAATTCTATGTAATTAGTTGTGTTTATTTTACTAGTTGGTTGATTGAATAATTTAAAGTGTGTAAAAGATACCAAGAATTCCTTATTGTTATTAGTGGCATATGCTAGTATAATATGTGAAATATATATTTAATTATTATTATACATCATTGATTTTATGTAATTAGGTTAAATATTTCATTTCTCTAAGTGTGTAAAACTGTCTTCCATGATATAGTTTTCTAGGAGTGATAAATATCTACCTTACATACCTCTTGCTCGAAGCTATAATCTTCTAAATAATGTAATAGTAACTATAAACAAGAAAAACATTTAGTTGAGATCTCATAGTTTTATATATCACCTTTTCCTTTGATTCTTTTAATGTGTTTGTATGTGTGTGAGAAAAATTTGCTAGCTGCAAGCATTACTTTTTTA
This sequence comes from Torreya grandis, assembly GCA_037957365.1. Classification (NCBI taxonomy): domain Eukaryota; kingdom Viridiplantae; phylum Streptophyta; class Pinopsida; order Cupressales; family Taxaceae; genus Torreya; species Torreya grandis. The sequence goes on along the minus strand of JARHVA010001596.1, from coordinate 2,395,852 downwards.
GACACTTGTCCACAAAGAGACCAACTTGGAAGTAATCCCTCTTAATATAATAGAGCCTTATTTTATACTCTACCTTACACATTTTGTATTTTATTTTGGATATATACCCACTTTAACATCAAATCCATCCATCCTAATTAGTTTATTTTAGGTTTCACTCATCCACTCACACCCAATTAACAATCTATATTCTCAACCTGTTATTCCACACATGGTTTTTCAACCTATACCTTCAAATTGTGCCTTGGATTAAATTTTATCTCTATTGATATCCTAAAATATTATAGGTTACCTCATCAAATATATGGTGTATATAAAAACTATATTAATAGAAGTAAAATTTTGTCCTATAAAGAGGGAAAGAACCACTATGTACCCTTTTGTAGAAGAGGTTGTCCCTTATATTTAGGTTACACTGGAGACACCTAAGAGATTAACTAGGTATAGATCCCAATCTAATATTTTGGTTTCACCTTTGTTAATCCATCAAAGGCTTAGATCTACACAAGTTGTTCCCATAATACCCTAATTTGGGACACCTTACCTAGTGAGAAACCCCTAGCCTATTAATTATCCTATGGCCTAGACTTAGTTAGTTAGGTTATCGATTTTAGTATAAAGGGATGTGCATAATTTTTAAATGAATATAAATAAGTACCTACCTTATTTCTCCCCCTTATGATTAATAATGGTGGAGGAACATATCAAGTCTTTTAAAGTTACTTTAAGGTTGATGAACATCATATATGAAGACAATGCATGCAAGATATTTTTGTTCACATTGCAGGATGTTGCTTACAATCAATTTTTCAACTTGTAAGATAAATCCATTACTTCATAGGACTTATGTCAAAACAATTTTCTTGCCTAACTCAAAGAGGTTACCAATCCAAGTCTAGAATATCATCACTTCACCAGTATGAAGAGGGATCCCAATAAACTAACCCTTGATTTTAACATGAGGTTTCAGAATATTTATACTTGAATAAGTGCTACATATAAACCACAAGATGCTCTATCACTCAAAATTTACAATAACATCTTGGATCTAATTATTATGGTATTTCTATGAAGATCTAATATTGATAACACTCTAGCACTAGCTTATGAAGAAGTGATCAACATTGATAGGTAGCTAAATATTTAGATACCAGGCACTCTCAACTTCAATGATAGTTTCCCAGATTTCAATCTAGTGCCTCATGTGAATTATAATGATCATAAATTCAACTAGAATAAATTATATACATTGCCTCCTATGATGTAACATACACCAAATAAAATCTATGGCTTTTTGAACAACCATACAAAAATAAATGGTCATCAACAGAGTCAACATTTACTCTCATCCAATATTGTAGTTTCCCAAGGTGTGGATTCTACCAAATCAAAATTGGATTCTATATAGAGGATGGTTTAAAAGATAAGAAATTACATATTGGGCATGCAATGAAAAATAGGTAATGTTAATATTTATAATAGTAATGAAAAATTTGTATTTTTTAGATATAATAGGACTTTCAATAAGCTTGTAAATAATTTAGAATAGTAGCAAGCTAATAAGTTTTCATATATCAACATATTAGAGACAACTCTATCTAATTGGTGTAGAGTTCATAACACATCAAAGCATGGTGAGATTTATTGTGTTGAGGTTTGTGTAGAATTTGAAATATTCTAGAGAGAAATGGTGAGGTAAGATTTAATTAATAATCCACCAAAGTTCCCTTCATGATACTAGTTCCTCAAACACAACTATGGTATTTGAAACTCATGAGTTTCTATTCCCAAGTAAATATGACAACATTACAAAGGATAGTTAAGATGAGGTACATGATTTTTAGTAGTTTTAAAGAAATAATTACAATTTTAGGAATAAAAAACCCTTCACTATGTCTACTCATCCAAATAATATGACTATTCCCATGAATTTGAATGTTGATAATAATCCACCTCCCCCAAAAAGGAATAATTAACCCTTAAAAAAGGAACAACAAATTAAATGAGGATAAAACATCATTGAAGACATGAATAAGATAAAATCAAACATCACTCTACATGAATTTGCTTAGATTAATGAATATAAGGAACTCATGTGGAGGTCCATTATAAGGAAGTATACTATAGAGAAGCCAAAAATTGCTCATATGAATGTCATATACAAGAGTAAGATAGAAGTTTTTCCTTTATTATTAACTATGAAAGCATTTGGTTTGAATATAAACAATTATTTAGTTTATTTTGGAGTTTTGACCACTGTAATGTTAGCTTCTATTTTTCAAAATCTTGGATTAACTTCAAGCCCATCTAGGAGGACAGTTTCACAGTTAGACAAAATAATAGTGCCTATGGTTGGAAAATTGAATGATGTATGCATTCAAGTTGCATTTGAGCTACGTGTGAAGATGACTATGAACATAATTTTAGTAGATATTCTAGAGGGATATGTACTAATACTAATAAGGTATTACTTGAAGAAGATAAATGGATATATAGAAGTAGACTTTTCTCACATTTGGTTGTCTTAGAGAGGTATTCCAAATCAAATTTGAATTGATCAAGAGTTAAGAATGAAGTATCCCATCACATAATATAATTATAAAAATGAATAATTAAGCTATAAATCTCTTAATCTTGGGATTTATACCTTTATCATGAATTATGATCTATAATAACTAGAAGTTCAAGTACCTTCCCATTTATGGACTCTCCATTTTGATGGTGTAATATCCAAACACAAGTCAAGTTTTATTATCAAACTAATTGATCCACTAGGTAAGAAGTATTGATAGATGTATAATTTATTATTTGCATGCACCAATAACAAATAAGTGTATAAGACACTAATTTTGGGGCTTTAATTCACTCTCAAAAACAATATCAAAATGTTGCTAATATATGAAGATTCAGAACTATTGATTAATCAAGTCAAAAGTAAATACCAATGCAAATTATCATATCTTAAGATGTACAAACACTAGTCTTGGGATTTGATTGAGTATTTGAGGCATTCGATATAGTATTTATTCCTAGGGAATATAATCAAGCTCTTGACTCACTTGCTACTTTAGTTTCCAATTTGGTACCATTATAAGAGTCCAAAGTGCAAAGGTTTTCTATTGATCTCATGCCTTACCCATCAGCTCCTAACAATGTATAAAATTTCTAGGAATTTTATGATGATTAATATATTCTCCAATTCTTAAATAATTCATGGAAATTTGAATCTCAAATCATTGATGATAAATAAATCAGTTATTTATGCCAAGAATAATTAGGAGAAGAAGAAGTCATTCAAATCAAAGAAAAATGTCTTCCTCTAGGGATGGTTTTTTTAGAGAGAGTATTTGATTTGGATCCCTAAGCCTAGTACTATAGGTAGCCCAAAGCTAATGAGATGAATTTCAACAAGGAGAACTTAGGGGATGAAGGTGTTCCACACTATGTCAACATTCATCTCAGTTACACCCCAAGAGAAATACAAAGGGTGAAATATTTACTCATTTAGTATAAAGATGTAATTGCATGGACCTATGAATATTTTAAGGTTTTCAAACCTAGATTCATCACCCATGAAATCACACTAATGGCAAACTATACATCATTTAGGAAAAGACAGAGTCTAGTCAATCCCATCCTAGAACATCTCATCCAAAAGGATGTAGAGAAGTTGTTAAATGTTAAGAATTGTTCCCTATTAGACATAAATTTACTTGCCAACTTAATCCCATTCAAGAAAAAGAGTGGGGAGATCAGATTGTGTATTGACTTTAGGAACCTGAATAAAGCTTCTAAAAAATATAACTACCCTATGCCTTTTTGGATGAGGTGATATAGATAGTAAGTGGTTCTAGAATGATGTCCTTCTTGGATAGTTTTTTGGGATATAACTAGGTTTTTTTAGAATCTAAAGATTAGATGAAGACTATATTTAACACAAATTTGGTTACTTATGCATACAAGAGAATTACTTTTAGCCTAATTAACATAGGATCTACCTTTCAGTGGGATATGGACCATGAATTTTAAGGGTTGATAGTTAAATGTATAATCATATACATGGACAACCTCACTATTTTATTAAAAGATAAAAATAATCATGTAGGCCATCTACAATCAATATTTGAAATATGCATAAGGTTTGACATTTCACTAAACCCAAAAAAGACAATATTTGGTGTTATTGAGGGAAATTTATTGGGTCACATCATCACCAAGTAAGGTATCACCATTGATATAGGTAGAGTTAAAGGGATTTCCAAGATTGCATTCCCAAATAGAAAGAAAGAGATCAAGTCCTTTGAAAATATAAATTTTGTGAGGAAGTTTGTCTCAAGTTTTTCATAAATTATTAGACTTATAAATGCAATGGTTAATTAAGACATTAAATTATAATGAACATCAAAGGCCCAAAAGTCTTTTAATACATCAAGGTTATCATATCTCAAGAGCCAGTGTTAATAGGCTCAAACTTTAATAAATATCTTTGATTATAATTTTTTATTTCATAGCACATAATTATTGTTGTGCTTACCCATAAGAAGGATGAAAATGCACATCCTATTATATTTATGAGCAAAAATTTAAAGGAATCAGAGTTAAAGTATTCCATGATAGACAAGAAGATCTTTGTTCTTGTCAAAGTGGTAATGAAATTTTGACATTATATCTTGAGGAATAAGACTATTTATATTGTTTTAGACTTTGTTGTCAATCTCACTTTGGGACATAATGAATTAGGAGAGAATAGAGGCAAATGGATGGAAAAATTATAGGATTTTGACATAGAAATCAATCCTACCAAAATTGTTAGAAGATAAAGCATCATTTAGCTTATGATTGAGCCTAACCCATGCATCACCATTAATAAGGTATATGACACCCAAGTAGCTAAAGGATATTGGTATGACTATATCATTTAATATTTACTCATAGGTACTTATCCCCTAGAACTCATTAGATAATAAAAGAGATCCTTAAGGCTCAAAGTTCCTCACTACATGATCATAAAAGGGATTATCTATAGAAATAATTGTGAAGGTATCTACCTAAGATGTCTATCATGAGAAGAAGCTCAATAAATACTATATAACTTACAATAGAAGATAGGTAGTGGTCATCCATTTAGAAACACCACATAATAGAAGATTCTTAGAATGAAATAATATTGGCCAATAGTATTTAAGGATACACATAATTATGTGAGAACACACCATGAATGTCAATTCTTATCAAAGTGAGAAGTACATGCAACAATGCCATTACAATGTTTTGTTGAATTAAGAACATTTTTTAATGGGGATTGGATTTAATCAGTGTCATCAACCTAAATTATTTAGTTGGCCACAAATTCATTCTCACATCCATAGCTTAATGCACTAGATGGATTGAAGTAGTAGCTACTAAATATTCTAGAGCATAAGATGTAATTAGTTTTCTTGAGGAAAATATCACAACTAGGTTTAGTACCCCCATTTAATTATTTTTTGACAATGGGTTGGTGTTTTAATCAACTAAGTTCACTGAATGGGCCCATGATAAGAAAATCACCATAAGGTCATCTTCCAATCATTACCTACAAGGAAATGTATTAGTTGAATTGAAAAATAAGAACCTAATTTATGCCATCAAAAATTTAGCTATAGATAAACCTAGAGAGTGGAATCATCTACTAAAATATATGTTATGGGTGGATCAAAAAAGATACAAGTAATACCTCAAAACTTTACCTTGCTAAGAAATATATGGATGACAGCTAATATTCTTAATTATGCTCAAATTTACAACATATCAATTCATGCAGCAGTACATGGAACCAAGTGAGAAAGTGAAGTCCTAATTACTAGATATAATAAAAATGAAATAATTAAGGACTAAATCCTTGTATAATTTTGGTAAACATTAGATTTGGTCAAAAGGTAGTTTGATAGAAGACAAAGTTTAAGACATTCAAAATATTTGATCTAGTGCTTATATGGGATAAATCCCATGAAAAGAAATGAAAACATGAATATTTTACCCCTTATGGGTCAAACCTTATCATATATTAGATATATTGGGTAATACTTTTTTCATTTAAGGGGCCTCCAAGATAATGAACTAATATATCTAGTTAATAGATAGTTTTTGAAACACTACTTCATGGCTATACCATCTGGATATGTCCCTAAATAACAACAATTATTATGTTAGAGGTAAGATTAGGTTACATTTATTGATTTCATAGTTAGTTTTATCATTTTATATCATTTTCTTTCATTAGAGTAGTTTTATGCTTTCTAGATTAGCCTTTCCTATTTTCAACATTTTTCTTTCCTTTAGTTTAGTTCCCTGCTTTCTAGAATAGATGTTTTTGTTTTATGGTAATATAATTGACTATTCTAAGATAATATCCAATTCACTATACCCTCATTAATGATTGAATTTATATGTTGAATCCATAAGGAAGGTATTAAAATAAATAATAAACATAGGAAGAACATTACAAAGCACACAAACTAGTTTGTTTGTAGTTTTTACACCTTTGTATCTATTTTTTTTTAGAATTCAGGTATGAAACAAAAAACTAACCATGATTATATAAAAATTGAATGTTTATATCAAGTATGTAAAATTTTATCTCATTACTCCATACAAATTTATAATTTTTTCTCATTTACTTGGATCAAATACACTTCTCACATTGATACTTGTTTAAGGTAATAACCATTGATATGGATATAGTTGGCAGGGGAATTTTGATAAATCAGGTTTTCACACATCATCTCACAATTGTTCATGCCTTCCTTATATTTTTATTCTAAAAAAAGAGAGGACCAATTCATCTTAAAGAGTGATTAATAAAACCAAAATAAAATCTAATTGTGATTAAGTACTCACATGATGAAATAAGATCAATGTATCATGCATCATGCAATTGTACATGGGAAGAAGTGTAGAAAGGATCAAAGGTACCTCTATTAGGTTTATGGACACTAGGATGGTAGTAGATCAATATTAAGGAATTCCTAGTTTTAATATGCTTCAAAGAAACTAGAATGAAACCTATAGTTTATTCCAAGTCATTGCTACAACCCTTAAGATAAGTGTAAAATAAAATCACTTTATCATACACAGATCCAAGGTATGAGTAATGCTAGTATGTTGCATGAAGTATTTGGAGTATCTTTCATGTTTCTAATTCAATTATTATTTTATGGTATGATTCATGTTTGATTTTTAATTTCTAACCAAAAATTTTGGGTTCTTGGATGCTCGAGATTATTCCCCTTATGAGTCACCATTTGTTATACTCAACACACTGAATTATTAATTTTTTTAATGAGAACCCAATATAATATGAAAGGGCTAGGTATATTTAGAAAAAAATCATTTACATATCATGTATGTACCTAGTTATGCTAAAAAATTTAAAATGTTCTTGTTCCTTATGTGCATGATTTTTTTATGCATACAGTTCAATAAAATGTAATGGGCATTCCCTTATTACCTAGGTTTTTACTATTTTATTTATTAAGATGAATCTACTAATGGAGTTGACAAGTTTTAAATATATATAAGTTTTCTATATACGCATGAACTATATATCTAAAATTCTAAGTTTTAGAATTCATGTAACTTTTTCTTTACAAGATGTACATTTTGTGTATTTTGGTACTTTGGCATTTTGATTTTTCACTTATTTTGTCTTTATGAAAAGTGTTTATCATAGATTTTGTTTATAACTTATGTTTGTCATAAGTTTTATGCATCACAAAATTTTTTGTCACAACTTTTATCTTTGGCACCTATATGATTTCGGGTCTTTACAACCTTTGTTTGGAAATTATGTTCATAAATTTTGTCTATGAGATTCATCCTTTGTAGCTATTGTCTTTGCATTTTTTTCATCTGAGGAGTCACAATATTTGTCTAAATCAGTCTCAACAAAAGTTTTGACACTTGAATTCTGAATTCATGCCACATATCACACCTAATTTTGTGTGTAATTGATAATAGAATGACACTTCTCCAAGGTTATAGTGTGTAATTCCTTTGAACTTATAGAAATTCTACATGGCATACCTACCAAAATAAGTGGAAAAGTTTGAATTAAATAGGTAAAAAAAATTTGGAGACATTAGACATTAATGGCACATGAAATGGAGTTAAATTTTTATACTCAAATCTATATGAGTGAACTTAGAAGAGACATCATGCCTATTGATTTCTAACAACCTCGAGTGTATTTGAATTCTAAAGATAATTTAAATCTCTAGTTATCTATGTTGAATTTTTAATTACTTACATTAAGAGATAAAATAGTCAAATTAAAGATAACAATTACTTTATCAAATAAATAAATAATGGATTCCTCATCTAAGATGTTTAGAGAAGTATTACCACTATCAACATTCTATATAAATGACTCCACATAATATACAAACACTATCTTCAATGCAACAACATTCAAGGATTATTTTGATAATTACATGGCTTTGTGGAATGTAATATATAATGTAGATTCCCACTCACATGAGTAAAATGTAAGGGATGAGAACAAGATGATGTTAATTGAATTAATTACAACCACTAAAGCACCAAAAACTACATTTTATAGTAGCCAAGCCCAAAGTGATTCCCTACAATAACCTACTTTAGGATTTATTTTTTGTAGGGAAGGTGATTGGTGGATTTCTACACCACATAAATCATAATATAGTTATCACTTATATCTTGGAGGATATTTTCCAAAGATACCTATGACCACCCATCACAAACACCACATTAAATGGACATAGAGTTAAATTATGGAAGAAGGAAAGTACAATTGAAAATACATTAAGGAAATATAATTATCTTAGGGTAGTAATCACCCTCAAGTCTAAGGAACCTATGCTAATCACTAAATTTAGGATGGGAATCTACATTGGGATGGCCCTACTAAAAATATTGTAATGTTATAACATCATTCACTTCCTCCATCTAGAATGGGTATCATTTTTGGACTTATTGATGACCTCATATCTAACTTTCACCTGAGAGAGATAATAAACACTAGCTTATAAGAGTATATGTTCAATAAGTAAAAAATACTCATGGGTGGACATTTCTATAATATGTCTTATTTATTGGATGCAGTCATGGCCACCATTTATGTGCACAATAAATAACTCTAGAGACCAACCCAAAATTACATCAAGAACAAGGTATGTGAGTTATTTTCATTCCTTCACATCTATTAATATATAAATAATATCATCATAATAGTTGAGAATGTTTATCCCCAAGTGTGGAGGGCAATTCATGAATAACCCCTAGATCGAGTATCAGAAAACATAAAAAACCACTTTAGCCAAGGGGGATTATTTGTTATATATAGATTATATTGTAATCATGGTGGTAGGATATAATTTTACCCCTTTTATTTATCCCCAAGTATGTCCTAGACAAATTAGTTGAATAGGAAATAGTTTATTAGCTATGGAGTATAGATGAATAAATGAAGAAGAAACATAAGGGCATGTTCCACAAGTTTTCCTTGATGATTGGTTGGATGTGTTACATCAATAGGAAGCATTTTAGGTAAGTTGGTAAAATTAGAGAATTCTACTCATTGAAATCCTTTCAACATAAGGATTGGGATTCTCATGTCCTTATCCAAAAGCATATCTCAGGCCTATACATCCCCTAATAGCACAAACCATATAAGCATGATTTCATTTTCTTAAACTTAAAGGATGATTTTGAGGTCTTAGAAAGGGTACAAATGGATGGGATGATAAAATATAATTTAAGAGCTATATAAATGGATCCCTCCATCATAATTTTAGAGGTGCACACCATGATTCCACATCTAGGTGGATGGGATGCCATAGATTATTGGACCTCTCAACATTCCCACTAACCCTTGGACCAAGTAACATCATCCCAATGACCACCCATTTTGATGGTAGTTATCAAACAAGAGAATGACACAAAAGAGGCACCTATTATGTCAATTTCCTTGCAAGAAGGTCCTTCCCAAACTTTACCACCAATTATCATGAAGGATATCAAGCAAGATCATGAGATGGAGGAAATTAATGTGGATACAACTTATTTTGTAAGAGAATAAGAACCAATTTTCATTGATTGTTATCAATTTGAGCATATGGGTCTTCTTGTTACTTCTTTAGTTCATGTTGATTCCTCAATTCTTGTTACTAAAAGTGTAGACATTTCACCTTTAACCACTTAGGATAATCCTCTCTTTATTAAAAATACAAAAATCAGCTACAAGAGGAAAGTAATAACTCCCAAGGACCCTCTTTAATTGGTGGAGTCTCCTGCAAGTTAAACTATGGAAGCACCATCAATAGAGAATGAGCCTAATGATGAGGATGAATAAATACACAGGGTTAAATTCCTAAGATTATAGGGAATAAAAGGAAAGGTGACACTTAAGGTTAGATGATAAAGTGAGTTCATTTCTATCATATCCATTATTCTAATTATTTCTTTAGTTGTTATGGTTTCTTTGGTACTTATTGATCATGTTATCTCTTTGGTCCTTGTGGTTCTTATTATCTCCTTTATTCATAGTGTTTCTTCATATCTTATTATTTTTATCATTATTACTATTCATTCAACCCTTTTGGTTTATACTTCTCATGTTTCTACTTTAATTACTACTCTCCCCACTATTTCTAAGACCAATAAAGTTCATTTTAAGAAAATAGTGGGGAGCCTATCAATGTTCAACTTCATGTGTCTTTCACTCAGTTAGGATTGACAATGTATTTTTTCAGTACTACTCAATCCACTTATATTAATTCATCTACAAAAAATAGTAATAATAAGGTTACTTATATAGTGTATCCCATGCCTCAGTTTGATAATGTGGACTAGTCCAAAATCATCTTCCCTTCCTTTCTAGACCCACTCTATGTGGAGACATTAAGGTAGACTTCTATGGATTTTTTATTGTAAAATTCCTCCCAAGAAACTCACCTACTAGATACTACATAATTGGTTATTCTATAATGGTCAGTAGAATTGGAGGCCTAAGATACACAAAAAAAGAATCTAGTGATTATAGAGCTGCCTATTGTGAGCTCCATTTTTGAAAAATCAATAGTAATTTTCAATAGGGTTTGGAGAAGGAAGATCCAAGATGAATCTAGTAGCAGTGTCGTTTTGGAAGAAAGACAAGATTTTTTATCTTTATCTAAGATAAATAATAGGATAATTGGATAGTATCTATACAATGAATATTTTAAATCTTATCTTCAATCAAATATAGAGGCTTTGTTAGAACTTCATGTGGGCACTGAATAACCCAGACAAGAGTTGTAACAAGAGCTAGAGTAGGTATGGGAATAACATTAGATACTATAAGTTCTTATGTCAATTTAATGTGAAATTCAAAATTTAGTTCTTATATTATATAATATCTTGGATACCATCAGTTAAATGAGAGTAAAATTGCCTCCTCATATTATTGAAACTTCTAAATTTTTTAATTCTTTAAAATATTATGATAATAAACTAAATTTTATTGTATTTTATACCACCAATAAATATTCTATATATTTGGATTTAATTAAACCAGTTCAAGTATATAATTATCTCAATTTGGTTGTTATCATGACATAGGAAGTCCAAGATTAGGTATCAAGTGCATAAGCTTGAATTCCAAAACTTGTAACAACCCCTCTAGGTTTTACCAGAATAGAGTTTTTTTTTTAATTAGTTACACATATTAATCCAACAAATTTCACAATGAGAAATCTAACTAAGTGATATTTAAATAAATTTATTATATTAGTTAACCCATAAGGTTTATAAGTAATCCATTTAGCTAATGATCACCATGATAATGATATAACAATGTCAAACAATGTTGAATAACCAATATAGACTGCATTTATTTTTTTAAAGTAATAATACAATTTTAACCATGACTAGTACAACATTAAAAATATTATTATAGAAGTATTCATGAATAAATAGTAAAGTTTTAGCAATAATAAAGTATTAACAAATAATACAATGATACATAGCTCCATAGAGCATGAGTTATCCATGAACTCAAGTATCTATCTGCAATCTCAAGAGTAGTCTCTAGTGTAGTACTGTTATGGGGAGGGAGATCATCATTCGAGTATATTTCCAAATGAACCATGGACCATCCAACCCCCATGTTATCTCCCAACAATAAAATGGCCCTCCCTTCATAGATGGGTAGATAATGATAGTGCAAGAATCTACAAACTAGAACCCATGTGTATTAAGGTAACTAATGCATGATGTGTACCATAAATAAATCCATTCTAACATGATATCACACAAACATGTAAGCTATATCAAACACATGAAATGACAATGTTTATCTATAAAAATTATTTTAGTCAAAGTATTCAAATAGTTAATGATCTCTAGGATCAATCAATTTCATACACACCACTCAATCAGATGACACCTCATCTTTCATTGATGGTGCTAATTAAGTTATTGAAATACATCCACTACTTATTTAGTTTCATAAATGTGATATTTGTTTAATTAAATAATAACATAAAAACCAATAGATTCAATCAAAATATTCCCTATTAGAAGATATAAAATATGTTAAGTACAAAAATATAAAATACATACATTTAATCCAACAAATGTAAAGTAGTGAATCTAATATCATTTGGTAATGAATCTAATAATCATCTTATTTATTATATAATAATAAACAAAATCATAAATAGTCCTCAATATATACATACCATTTAGATAAGAATTATATCTAGACTATAAGTTACTCAATATCAAAATGTAAATTGAAATGTTATTTCATTCATGAAACAAAACGTTAATCACAGCTTTGTTATTTATTCATATTCCAAACAATAACAATAACCCAATCATATAACTTAATATGATATGTATTTAAATAATTTAAATACTTTATTTCAATGCTTTAACTAAACATTGAATACATAACAAAGCACCCATATTACTCTACTATATAATAATATATACTAGCATACAAGAAGTTATGTACATCTATATATGGTATATTCATTATTAGATTTATAACACTTTTGACATATCATATGTTTATACCATGTATATATGTACTAGTTTTAAACTTTAATATAAATTTTATACAGTCATTCATATGATAATGTATATATTATACTCTGAGTATACAATCCACTATCCATGATCTTAGAGTATCTAGTATACTTTTTATATACATTCAAACTATAATAAATTGTCTCAAACCTTTAACATACCATAAAATTCTCAATTTAATTATTTTGAATAAAAATTGCATATAATAAACATGATTACCAATTCAAACTTAAGAAATCAATGATTTACCAAATTTTGTTATTTCAAAAGATATAAATCAATCAAATCACATACCTATTTAAATTTATTGCATATATAATGATCAAAGATTTTACACTCAGTTGACTATGTCAAAATATTGAGAATTATGTGAAAATATAACTTAGTCCTTGACCACATATATATGCCTCATATGATATACTATTTAATTGCATACTCAAACCTATTATAATCTGAATGAGGGTATCAATCATACTTTCAAAACTAATTTGACTATATATAATATACAAACAAAAAAAGATAATCATTCCACTAATAAACTTAACCTTATCATTTATATGGTTACACTAAATTGAAAATAAAACTCCTTTACAATATACATTTCATCTATGTCAATGAGTATAATGTTTCACTCTTCATTCTAATTCTTAATAATCAACTTGTAAATATACCTATGCATTAATTTAAATACATATCCATTTATGTATACTTCTACTTGTTGACACCTAAAATTCTTGCTCTAGGTGAACAACCTTCTATGGGAATCTTTACAAATGTGGGAATCAAATGCAGTTTGTAAAGCAACCTCTGGGTTTCTAGAAGTTGGCTCTTCAAACTAATTTGGGGGGTGAAAATGGGAGAGATAAATAAAAATAAATGAAATAAATATATTTAAGGTGATGTAGTGATATTTTTTATAATATTAATCTATAATTGCATAAAATAGCTTGAATCTTCAAAATTTATAGACTATAAAAGGAACATATGCATGAATTTAAGTCTATAATGTAAACAAGAACCAATATTATAGAAGTAGAGAATATAGATAATAGATAATAATAAATATTTACTTAGATTGACACAAAATACCACATCCCCTTCATTGGTGGGTAGAAAACATCATATAAGAGGCCAAAAGGCATAATATACAATATTTGATCTTTCTCATAAGGGGCACCTATTAAGGTCATAGAATAAAAAATGCTATTTGCTGCTAATTTTATTCTAAAAGATAGAACTATTACAAAATGGATGCTCTTGATAATAGTTAAAACAAAAAATACATAACTAGTTCCTTATAAAATAAAAGAACCTTGCTTATATAGGTGCAACGACCTCTTGAGAGAAAGACACCTGGAACCAGGCACTTGTGCCCATGATGAGGTCATTGTAAATGACTATGGAGATTTTAATCATGAATGCAGTTGGTTTTCTAAATCTCAAATATGGTTTAACTTTAATCCCTTATGATGCCTATGATGGATAGAAGAAACATGGTGGTGATACATATATGCCTCTAGAATTACTTTTGAAATGCTATTGTAAATGAGGGTCCACTTGCTTCAGCCAATGGCACAACTCCTAGGTCTGACAAGATAAACCTTACATTAGATGAGCACCATGATGCCATGTGGAAGGTATATCTCTTCTTCATTATAACTATATGGTGGACCCCCTTTCCTTCTTCACCAACCAATGGTACTACCTAAAACTTTGACAAAAAGAACCTTTGCTCTTGAGGAGTATCATGATGCCACGGGGAGGGATGGAACTTGTCCTAGAGAATCTAAGCATTATTTTTCAAAAATTAACATGGGGGAACCACGTGGAATGTCCACATTCCTCTTCATTATAATAGTGGGCCCCATTTACTACCCCGATTAGCCAATGACACTATATGAAAGCATAATAAAAAAAATATCCCATGGATGAGAACCCATTCACCATGTGCATATCTAGTGCTTCTCTTAGGCAAATTGAGAACTTCTTGAGTTGAACAAGCACTAGGCTAACATGTGACAACTACGAAAGGAAGTTGAGACTTGAGAAAAATATTAAAAGGGACCTAAGAAAGTTATGGTTGAGACTTGGGTCACTGAATGTGTCAAACACATTCTAGACAAAAGGCCAACTACTTTGAAATGTACAAAATCTAGATCATGATCCATAGTTCCTAGAGAATCATAGGGGAATCCACCTATGGATGAGAGAACCCAAAATTTTGGTTTGGTAGACTAGTTGAAGCAAAATTTTCAAAAAATAAGTAATCCCAAAGTGCTTATAAATTTTGAAGAGAAACTTTCAAAGGCATCCACTCTTCTTGCTCTATCCAAGTTGATGATTTCCTTAAAAGAGATATTGCTTAGGCCTTGGACTACTGCTAGCATATAGAACTCTAGTTAGGAAAGACGCTATAATATGGTATCCACCTCAAAGACACTTAGTGATTGATTGAAAGTCATGAACATAGTTTGATCACTCTATTTATTTTCTAGTAGTTATTTTATTGGTCCTCTGGGAGGATGGTGTTATCCATAAGGAATATGGATGGGAGTCCTAACTAGACTAGCTATGCAATGTGCCCCTTTATATCCTAGATAACCTTTTCTAAGGCATTGAAAAATTCCTTATATTTTATTACTACCTTATTGCATCTCAAAAATTCATTGACCTTTACCACCACTTGCCTTAAATTATCCACCCCTACTACCTATAGGGTCCCATTCATCACACTATAAAGATTTTAAACAAGGAGTTATGAGTCCTAAACCTAAGGGGATATAAAGGCAAAGACTTGGTCTATATATATTCTTACTTGAGAGTTCAACCACTATGATTTCACAATGAACCCGAGTGCTAGCTTCAAATTAGTGGTCACATTATTAATCCTCTCCTAATAAGATATATACAATTGTTAGATCATGGGGAGGATCCATGTAGTCTAATAATGAGAAGCGAGGTATTTTTTAAACTATAGGATCTCTTGGTCCTTAGCTGAGGATTCTTGTTGTGACTTGCTATAATTTTTGATGCAATCTGTTAGAGTCCAAGAGACTCTGATAGGTCTTATAAGCTCTAACTCCTTTTAATATAGCTTGGCTTATACGATCAGTTTTTTCTTTTTCAGACCATCTACCTTGGTTTTTAGTTTAGCTACTTTAATCCTTAGTTAGGTTCTCTAAATGGATTCTACTTGGAAGGTCTAGATGGTGATGTAGCTCTATAGGTTAGACCTCACTTTTTTGATCTCTACATTTTTTCATTTTACCTTAGTATTGAGGTAGTAGAATGTATCTCCCATCCTTGCAAGTTCTATCTTGGTCTTCTCCCACTGATGACCTATTTTGATATAGTATGTTGTAATGAACTTCTATACTTCTTCTATCAAATTGACCCTATCAGTGGGTCAAGTCTGGTTGAGGTTGAGGCTGACAAATTGTATTGAGTATTCCCCTAGTTACATCTATTCTTAGGGATTGAATACTTGTGCCATATGCATAATCATTAGAGATTATTACATTGGGAATATAATGACTGCATATGTGGCACTGCTAGGTACTTGGCCTATCTTCCTCTTTTCTTTTCCACCCAAGCTAGTTGAGTTTTTTAGTAACCTTAATCTATTGATGTAATTGTTCCTATTCTTGAATATTTTCCCCCACAAAGGGGAATATTTATATAAGATGAAATGAATGGTCACTTTCTACTATGAATAAATATATGTTATTCATTTAGAAGTAAGTGGGTGAGGGGTTAGGGTAGATGGAGATAAAGGTGGAAGTATGTGGAGTGGGGTGGAAGGAAATTATGCCACAATATATGATGATGTAGATGATGAGGGAAGAGGAGTGAAAAATGGCATGAGAGAAGTGATTAGTTACACTAAGGAAAATGACATGAGATTGATGATAGGCTAAGCAAATGAAAATAGTGCAAGGGAGGTGATTGACTGGGCAATGGAGAGTGTCCTAAGATCAGTAGAAATAGAGGAGGGTGATGACTAGAAACATGTCTCAGACCATCTGGGATGAGATGACCCCATCATGATATTCCTTGAAGAGACTATTCTTGTTATAGGTAATCAGATATGGATATAGAGGAGGTGGCTAGGTTTAAGGCCTATGGACCATTTTAACTTCTTATTTCTCCAAAGGGGAATCCTCCTCTTACTTAGGAGTATCCTCCTCTTTTATTTCTTCTTTAGTAGAGAATTCTCCAACTACCTGAGCTTCCACCTCATGGTGCTCATCTCAAAGGTTTTCAAAAGTCTCATCGATATCCACATCATCAGAATTTAGAAAGGGCTTATTGATTTCCTTTCTATAATTCTAATGAACATCTATCTTCTCCTATATGCAATCCCTTTGGATGAGCACCCTTAACCCCTTCATAAATTTCTTTATGGGGTCAAATTGTTAAACTCTATTGTAAAAGGAATCCCACATCTTATGGGTGTCTAATAAGATCTTGGAAAAATCCATTTAATACTTTATATCATCCTTTTCTAGTAACATTCACCCCTCAAGGTATGGACGAGGCTCATGATTGAATGGGATGATGGTCTTCAAAGAGGCTCTATGGCTAACCAAGTAATAATTCCATATGTCTTTGATGAGGTTTAGGCTAAGTTTTGTAAGAATGAGCATGAATAGGAGCTATTATAACATTTTCACCATTGTGATGCCTCCTTTTGAGAAGGGGACATCATACAAGGACTTCTTTTTCTACCCTATGTCATACATTGATTCCACTACATTGATTTGATGAGCCAACACCAAGGCTAAAGTGTTATTTGTGAGCCAATAAAGGAGATAAAAAGGCTCTTCATTGAATCTATGTACATAAATGAAGGTGAAATGGGCCTAAAAGAACCAATCAACTAGAATTTAGACATTAGTGATCCATGACCTCTAGCAGTTAGTCATCTTGAAGGTGATGGCCTCTCAGTTGAGGTCAATGAGAACTCGGGATAGTAAGATCTTTGAAAACTCATAATAACCATACATGACTAATAAGATGTGGGTCCATGCTATGATGGAGATCACCATGTTAGGATGGGTGCTCATCTTAATGGAGTTAAAATTTAAATATGAAGAGAAGTAGGAGTGTTGAAATAAGATTAGGTAAAGGAGGAAGGAGGAATATTAGAAGGTATTTAGTATAAAAAAGTTCACCAGTGTATTTTGCATGATGGAAGTGATGGGATATATTAAATCCACCTGTACACCTTCTCCTTGCTCACCATATTGAATAAGAAGACTGCACCTAGTTGGAAATCAATGATGCTGACATCTAAGTCCATCTTAAAGATAAATGCTAATATACAAAAGGTTTATTTCACATCTTGTATCATAAAGGTTAAAAGGGTGATGGGGAGAGGAGGTGCCTTAGTGTATTTTCTCTTGAGGAGTAATTTGAGGAAATCTATCTTATAGACAAAGATGTATTAGACATTCTATAGGATCTTCATACTATAGACATTAGTGTTGGGGTCATTCAGGAGTCAGAATATCTCCCTTATGGCATCTACACTGACATACACCTTCAAGTGGTTGTTCATTATAATAACACCAGTAATATAATCATACCTATCTAAATAGAGGGCAATGATATTTAGGCATAGGTGCATAAGAGACACCATATATTAGGCTAGTGTGGAGTTATAAATTCTATATATGAATGAATCATAGTCATTTTTGTACACTCTTTCAACCATCCAAATGTGGGTGATGTCTCTTAGGTTCTTTAGGTTTTTGGACAATTTGGGGTCATATATTTCATCTATTTAATCCGTGACTAGTGTGTGATCTCTGCAGCACCTATTGGCTATACTTTTGACATTTGGTACTTTCATCTTTAGCCAAGTGAAATTAAAATCATATGATTTGCTTATCACATATTTTAGGGGGGTTTCCATGACCTCCTTACCCATGATTTCTCTACTTCCTTGGATGTTTCTCACTACTAGATGAGGATGTAGAAGTCTCCATTCCTACAAATTATTTTAAAAGCTATTTTTACTTGAAATAAAATGCTAGATATAGTTTATCCACTCATAACTCTTGAAATTCTTAGCTTAAATCTCTATACTCAATATGTTATGTTTCTCTTGGTTCCCTTGAAATTCTTAAGATGTTTAAGTGTTCAACCTGATGAGGAGAGGGGTATTTATAATCCAATGTTTGTAGGCATAATCATCATGCAAAAATTTGAATTTAAGCACCCCATAAATGTTGAGGGTGGAACACATGCTTGAGGAGTAACTCACAAAAGATTTTTTGATGATCCTAATGGGGAATCATGTAATTTGGAGCATTTGTCATTAATGGTAGGAAGAGTGGGTAGACAATAGTATTTTAGAGAGTGTTTCAAAACCAAGGAGAGCTAGCATGTAGACACCTAATAATAGGATGAGCCACTTGTGCCAATAGTACTTATTCAAAAAGAAATAGCAAAGAATAAAGGAAAATAATCTAACAAAGGGAAACATTAATAAAGAAAGGAAACTAACTTAACTATATATAAGGAGAAGGCCAATAAATTAGTTGAAGTGTTTAAGTTGATTACATTAACTAGAATCCCTAATGCATTTCCTTATCTATCTTCCAAATTAAATGCATTACTCTATCCATCACCAATGATGAGAAAAGGGTCCCTTCTATAGGGAGTCAAAAATTGCATGTTAGTCTGGCTTCAACACCCTTTGATCATATTTGAGGACCAAGTCCCCTAGTTTAAATCCTAGGTCTGATGTTTTCTTATTGAATCATTGATTGACTATTTATTTTTAGGTGACCTTCATGTTTCTCTCTTTCCCTCTTGATTCTTATATTTTTAGAAATTTTTCTCACCTAACATCCATCACTCTATTTTTAGATATTTCAACCACCTTTAAAAGCTATAAGGTGGGAATTTCTAGTGATATGGGAGTGACCACTTCCATCCCATATACTAGTTCATATAGGGATGTCTTAAAGATTTACTTTGGAGTAATTAGATCAGCCCATAATGCCATTTTTACGTGCATATGCCACTCCATTTATTTATCAACACCCATCTTTTTGATCATCCTAATGAGATTTTTGTTCATTGATTCAGCCAACCCATTCCCTTGTGGGTAGTAGTTGGATGAAATCTTAAATAAATTGTCATTTTAGAGTATAAACTCTAAAACCTTGGAGTTGAGGAATGATTTTGCATTATTTAAAATGATCATTTTTTATAGGTCAAACCTTGATATTAGATTCTCCAAGAAATTTAGGATCACATTCTCAATTACCTCCTTCATCAGGGCTACTTTAGTTCATGTAGTGAAGTAATTAGTGGTTATAAGTATCATTTGTGGCCTACACTAGAGATGGGATTGATCATCTTGATGAAATCCAAGCCCTATTATGTAAATGGTTCATCGATCATAGTTGGATTTAATGCCATGGCTTAATTCTTTCACTTTCCTATGAAGAATTGGCATTGATGGTATTTCTTAAATGCCTAATGGTAATACAAAAACATGGTTGGCTAGTAGTATCCTGCATGTATGATATTGATCACAGTGGTCTTTAGTAAAAAATGGCCACATATAGGGGTGAATTACATATCTTATAGGATCTTCTAAGCTTGGTTGTTGTCCATGCATTAGAGGAGTTTTCCATCAAAGTTCCTTTTGAACAAGACTCCCTATATTAATGTGTAGCTAGCCCCTTTCAACCTATAGACTCACCTTTTGTGTGTGGGGAGACCATCAGGATATTAGATAGTTTACATGAATTGGGTTATGTCAATAACCCACAACATGTTAGTTTCATATTGATTTAGTAGAACCACTTTCAATGTGTCTATTCCTTCTATTAAGACATCTATGCATTGGGCAAAGTATTCTTAGAGTATTCTTCCCTAGATCACCTTGGTTAGCATAAATTAAATGTCATATTATAGGATCTTGTTGATCTAATTAGCCCTTTTTTGATGATATCTCCTTCCATTATATATTCCCTAATGGTAGAATGCACCACATACACCATTATCTTGCTTCCCACCATAAGGTGCCTAAATTTTTTGAGGCCCTTGATAATGAAAAAATCCTATTTTTAAATGAAATTGTAATTTTTCTCATAACCATGCAAGGTTCTTAAATATAAAGCGATCAGATGATCATTTCTTCCTTCTTCCTCTTTTAGAGTTAGCATAGTCATTAGGCTATGCTCGCTCCCATAGACATACATGATGAAATCTTTGGAGAAGTCAGGATTGACTAGCATGAAGGTAGTTGATATCATTTATTTAATTTTTTCAAATGTAGCTCTTCCTTTTATGATCCATTTGAAGGGCTCATATTTCTTTAGCATCAATGTGTTTGTCCTTACCAATCCCTTGAATTTAGATATGAACTTGTTGATGAAATTAATCTTTCCCAAGAAAGATTGGACCCCCTTATTTTTTACCAAAATGGCTAGGTCCCTTATGACCTTTACTCTTTATAGATTAATGGCAATCCCTTACTTGGATACCACATATATGAGCAACTTACCTTGTAGGACTCCAAAAACACATTTCTTGGTTAAGAGACACCTCAAACTCTTGGAATTTTTTGAAAACATTCTCCAAATGATCAAAATGATCTTCCTTATTCTTAGAGAACATAGTGAGATCATCCAATTATATGAGGATGATGTTGTTGATTGGGCATTTAAAGGTTATATACATATCTTGTTGTAAATTATCCCCTATATTAGAGAGTTTAAAAGGCATCTTAATGTAAGTGAAGGTTCCCCACTTTGTGGTGAAAGTGGTCTTATGTTGATCCTCTTCATTAACCCACACTTGGTTGTATCTTGAAAAGCCATCTACTAGAGAGAACATTTACGTTCCCACTACTATTTGGATGATTTATTCCATTGAAGGAAGGGGGTAATGATCATTAAGGGATGCTTTGTTTAAGTCCCTAAAATTCATGCATAACCTTATCTCTCCATTCTTACTTTTCACTAGAACCAAATTAGATACCCAAGTTGAATGCTTGATTGGGTATATGATTTATGAGTCAATCAATTTCATTATCTTTTGAGCCATGAGAGACTTAATATTTGGGTTTATCAACCTTTGATTTTTCCAAATAGGTTTAGTTCCTTCTAGTAAGTCTATGGTGTGTTCGATGACCTCATAGTCATATATTTTCAAATCATCATATGTCCATGCCATGATCCCTTCATACTTATTATATAAAGAAATAAATCAATCCTTATCTTCTTGGAAAAATTATTTCCCAACCTTCAATTTTATTCCATCCCTAACATTGAGATCAAAGTAGTCACCTTTATCTACAACAAACTTATGTTTGTCATTCCTCACATCATTATAATCAAATAAATTTTCTAGGGTGATTAACCCTTTCAAAATTTTGTTGGATTTTAGTTACATGATCTAGTCCCCATAGGCTTCCTTGATATTTGGTTGCAACTAATCTACAAATTCATATGATTACTAAAGGAACATGGTAATCTGGTCATCACTTTCAAATACTTGCCAATTTTGGTCATTGTTAAGAATAGTGGGTTTAATGATTACCTACACTACATTTTCATTGGTGAACAAATATGTTACTAGGTTAAAATTGGAACCGATATTTCCATCTTATTCACCTCTACATTTCTATTCCTAGGATGATTTGAATTTTAAAAGATTCAAATGTTTGATCAAATCCCATATCCAATGATGGTAGGACCTCATGCACACATTCTTCATAGCTTCAACCCTTCTCACCTATCTTACCGCTAATTTTGAATCTATGAACACTTTTAGGATTTTTATGCCCATGTGCTCCACAAAGTTGAGGCCATGGACTAGTTCTTTGTATTTAGTTTCATTTTTTTGCAAGTGAATTAGAATTAGAAGGCTCAAAGGGTCTCTTTTATAGATGGAGATATTAATAGGATGCCTACTCTAGAGCTAGTTTTGCATTTTTTACCATCAAAATGTAGAGTCCATTATTCAAACTCATTTTTAGGTTCTTTTCTTTGATCATCCTCCTTTTTCATAACCTTGGGGATAGCCTAATTTACATCATGAATTACATAGGTCCCAAGGCTAGTGGCATCAAAGTTTACAAATGGATCATTCATTCATTAATGAGGACTTATTCCTTTGAGATCCTATTGTCTACCATTCTTTCTTCTTTGATCATTTCTACATAATGAATCTCGCTCTTTGAGAACAAAGTGTGTTTTACTTTGAAGTTCATCATAGAATCATTTACTATGTGTTCTAGGTGTAGTGGTTCAAAAAACACCTTTAATTTTGAGCCATCTTTAGTATTCAAGATCAAGTGTGACCAATCTAATGATAGGTATATGCCTATCTTGGTGATTAAATCTCTTGATAGACATAGACTGAAGACTAGTGGGATGTTTATCACTACAATTTACTATGATACAATAATACTAAGACAAGAATATAAGGTGAGGGGAAGAGCCTTGATGAAACTAATGGTATTCTTCCTATCTAGTTAAACTAACCATTTATCCAAGGGTTCATATTGTAGTTGTAGTGCATCCATAATCTTCTTGGGCATGACTATGGTGATGGTGCTGAAATTGATCATGGAATTTTATAGTAGATTCCTCCCTATTATGAGAGTCAAATAGAAATGGTTAGGATATGTTATACTTACCCCTTATTTGGAGTTGATAATTATAGATGGTGTTTGTGGTTATGTACTCATGCTGGTTTCCTTTCCCTTTATATTTTTAGGCTCTATAAGTGGTTTTCCTCGCATAGGATTCTATCAATTCTCCAAGGCTTCTTTTAGTAGATAATTCTACTTGGTGATACACATGACATCCCAAATAAAATTTTTGGTTGGAACTTTATTTATTTATTCCACCACATTATATGACCTAGAGATGGGACCTTGAGGTCCTTTACCTTGTTCTATGTTATTTCGCTCCATTTTTGATGTGTCAAAAGTGGTGGTTGGGGTCCTAAACTATTCTTAAAGGTCACTTTAGGCCTTTTAAAGGCTTTTTGGGTATCGATTGGTCTCTCTTTGGATCGATTAAAATAGTCTAGTTAAACTTTCAAATTTTTATATATGGGGATCTCACTCGCATAAACTACATCTTCACCTTCTACCCAAGAAAAAAGTGCATGCTTCAAGGCTATCTCCTCCTCTTGATCCAAGGACATTTCCTACATTTATACCATTATGATAACATTATTAACACTTCAGGATTGCAGTAAACTTCTATTATAGATTGCCTTTAAGACAATTTCAGGGTGTGTAGATGTCATTATATAGGAAGCACAATATATTTGAATCATCTACCAAGTTATTTTGTCCTATAACTAATTATACGCTTGCATTTGGTAATATCATTTTCAAAGGATCAAGCACTAGAATTATTTGATTTGTAGGTTGCATATGATGGTTCAGCACTTGATAATTTGGTGCTTGGTGATTTGGCTTATGCCTTTCTTAGTACTGGTTATTCTGGTAGGGCACTCTCCTTTCTTAGTAGTTTTGAAAAGGGAGTTTCAAAGGCATAGCCTTCTACCTTTTGATATTTATGATCTCATTAGAGAATTTATATAAGATGTTCTTGATGTCATTCATCTCTATAGCCAGTGAGGAGGAAGAGGATGTGCTTACCTAAGTAGGTGGGTATACATACATAAAAGGTGGTGCTTGTGAGGTGCTTGAGACTTCCACTTGTAGTGTCATTGATATTTTGGGGAAAATTAGCATTAGCAACCATGGGGGAAGTTTTCCAATGCCTATTAAGTTATTGACCTCTTTAAATACTATGTCATATGCATTTAGGAGCATCTAACCTCTAAAGGATTGAATCATGATAGTTATGTCTAATTTGAAGGCCTTAAGGTAGAAGACAACAACCATACTTTTGGGTCATTGAGCTGATATTGAGATCTTTTGACAAGTCTTATCAAACTTGGTATTAAAATCTCTAATAGACTCTTATGAGGCTATCTTAATATTTATTAGTTGTTATAAGAGAGATGATTGATCCGTTTTCTCATTAAATCATTCAAATAATTTGTTACCCAAGTCATCCCAAGTGGTGATGGAATTGGGTAGCAAAGATAAATACCAACTGAGGGCTCACCCTTCGAAATAAGTAGGCAGTATCCTTAAGGCCACATTTTGATGTGTGACATAGTGTATAGTACATATATTTGTAACATCTCGAATATTTTTTGCTACATTCTTGAAATACTACCCTATGAATTTATGGAGTGCCTTTAAGGAATTTATGAGAATAGGGTCCCATTTATCTGGGGGTATTGAAGGGATAAGTGAGTTGTCACTATTCCACACTATGAAGTTCCTTAGTGGACCTTGAATAGCCATTTGTTGATGTTATTGAGTAGCACTAGATCTCATGGTCCTTTATTGAGTTGGAGCTCCCAAAGGTGGTGATATCAAGCCTAGATTCTTTACTATTTGTGAGATTGTAATGGGCCTATGGCTTATACACTCTAACTTCTAATTAGGTTATTGTGGGTTTGGGTCCCATAGGGCATGCCTAGAAAAGAATAAACTATTGATTCCAAAAACTCTCACTCTAGGCTAATAGCCTTATATGGGAAGCTTTACAGATGTTGGACTCAAATATGGTCTATAAAGTAACCTCCAGGGTTTTAGATGCTAGCTTTTTGAACTAATTTCGGGGGTGAATAAAGGATAGAGAAATAAAAATAACTGAAATAATTATAGCTAAAGCGATGCACTGAGATTTTTTAGAATGTT
>JARHVA010001596.1:2130000-2365000 GCA_037957365.1 Torreya grandis | reverse complement strand
TCTAAGGGATAGATTTGTCCTATATCCACCTCACAATAATGAAGTTAATTAGCCAAAAACTTAAATATATCCATAAAATACTATTGTATAACTAACAAACATGATCATAATATAAAAAATATAAAAGTGTAACTAATATAATAACAAATAAATCATGTAAATCAAGCATCATATAATTGTCCCATAACTAGCATATGAAATATAACTTAATCAAATAGTAATTAATCAACTAACAACCATAAAAATCTATAGATAAAAATGTTATTTAGCTTAGAGAGCAAAAAGGATGTGACATCCTTCTCCCTAAAGTTAGTCATCATCCCGATGACATTTATTCAAACACAAGTTTTGAATTTAAAACATTATTCTATAGAAAATGTCATAATATGCAGCAACCAATCAAGTAAACAAATGTGGAAATAGCCTAACAAACTCATCACAGTCCTCTTAAGTGGCACTATCTGCATTATATTGGTCCCACTAGACCTTGCACTATGTCACTTATCTATTACACAAACTAAGTTTGTGAGTGTCAATTATTCTAATTGAATCTAACATTACTACCCCAGGATACAAAACCCATAAAGCATTCCAATGCAACACATATGAAGGATCAACAACATAATTTTTAATATAAGACACATGGAAGACATTATGCAAAAAAGTTAGAGATAGTGAAAATTCAATCCTTTACATTATAGGATTGACCACTTTCAAAAGCTCAAAGGGTCCCACATATCTTAGTGAATGTTTAGCTCACTTCCCAAACTTAATTGATATTTTCTAAGGCTTAACTCACAAAAACACTTTATCACCTATAGAAAACTATCTTATTATTCTCTTCAAATCAATATAAATTTTCTATCTATCATTGGCCTTGACCAATCTATGTTTGATTGTCTTGACTTGCTATTCTATTTATAAAATCATCTCAAGTCCAAATACTACCCTATCCTCTAACCTATCCCAATTGAAGGGTGTTCTACACCTCCTTTTGTATAATGCCTCAAATGGATCCATCTCTCATTTTGAAGAAAACTCAACCAATGGAAGGTACTCCTCCCACTTGTATTTTGATCCATTTAATACATAGAAAGGAGATATTCTAAAACTTGGTTAACTTGCTCTATCTATCCATCAGTTTTTAGGTGATAAGTAGTGCTAAAATTCAGCTACATACCTCAAATTGAATTTAGAGTCAATCAAAATATAGAATTCATCCGCAAATCTTGATTTGAAATGATTTTCTCTAGAAATCCATATAATCTATATACCTCTTTCATGAGTCTATTTACAAGCATATGTGCATCATTTTTCAAATTGCCTAATATGAAGTGGGATACCTTGGTTAATTTATCAACTACAACCAAGATCATATCATGTCAGTTCCATGATAACAATAATCCTTAGACAAATTCCATAATAATCACCTGTATACTTATACTTTGGTATATCATGTGGATAAAACAATCTAGCTGGATGTACATGTTCAACTTTCACACGTTGACATTCCAAACAAAAAGACATAAAATCCACTACATCTTTCTTGATCCCCTTCCAAAAATAGAGTGGTCTTAGTTTAGCCATGAGCTTGGTTACACTTGGATGTCCTAAATATGGGTCATTGTGAAGTTCCTTTAGCATTATTCTCCTCTGATTCTCTTGATCAGGCATAAACATCCAACCATTGTTCCTCAAAATACCATCACTCTCTATCTTGAATCCTTTATACCTAGGATTTTTAGCATTCTCATAAAATGATTCCTTGATCTATTCATATAATTCATCTCATAGAAATAATTTGATTACCTAAGCTCAAAAAATACTCCTGATAGTAGCCATGTTTGCTTTGTACCTTGTATGGCTTAGAGCATCAACAACTCTATTCTCCTTGACTTTAATATAATTAACATCAAAATCAAAATCAAATAATAAATATAACCATCATCTCTGATGATAATTCAAGTTTGGTTGGGTGAATATTTACTTGAGTCCCAAGTTATCAATATTGAGTTCAAATGGTTTCCCCAATAGATAATTCCTCTAAACTTGCAAGGCATGAAAAATTATTGTAAGCTATTAGTCATAAGGGGAATAATTCACCTCATATAACTCTATTTTAATATACTTATAAGCTATAATTGATCCATCTTGCATAATAACTCCTTGAATTCCATCCCTAGATGCATCTGTGATCATTGAGAATTGACCATAGGATCAAGAACTCTTAGCACTAGTGATAAAGTAAGCCTCATTTTCAGCTCTCAAATGGCTATCTCACACTTTTTTGACCAGAAAAAACTCTGATTCTTTTACTAAATAGAGGTAAATGGATTAGTTATCTTAAATAAATTTGAAATGAATTTCTTATAATAGATAGTTAATCCCATGAAACTCCTTATCACATACATATTCTTTGGTGTTAGCCACTCTATTATGGATCTTATCTTCACTGGAACCACTAAAATACCATCTATGGAAATAATGTGTCCCAAATAATACACTTTATTTTGGAAAAATTCACACTTGGAAAACATATCATACAACTTATGCTTTCACAAATGCTACAAAACCAGTTCTAGAAAATACAAAAATGAATAATCCAGATAATCTCTAAACACACTATTCATAAGATTCATAAATGTTGCAAGAGCATTTATCAATCCAAATGGTAACAATATGAACTCATAGTGCCCATAATTATTTTTAAAATATCCTCATCACAGATTCTCAACTAATGATACCTTACTCTAAGATTAATCTTTAAAAAGACTATTGCCCCTCACATTTGATCAAAGAGATCATCAATGCATGGAAATGGATACTTATTCTTGATCATCACCCTATTTATTATCCTATAAACTATATATAGTCAAAGCTACCATCCTTCTTATTGATGAAGACAACTAGTGCACCCCATAGTGACACACTTGGTCGAATCAGTCCTTTTGACAACAACTCTAGAAGTTGAGCCTTTAACTTAACCAATTCAATGGTTATCATTTGTATGGTACGTTAGAATTTAGTTCTTATCTAAGTATGATATCAATCATGAAATCAAACTTATGCTTGGGTGGAAATATAGGTTTTTCCATTGAAAAATGTCTTCAAAGTTCTTTAGAAAGGGATAATCATCGATGGATGGTTCCTTAGATTCCTCTATCTCATTTATCTTAATGATAAATTCCTAACATCCCTTCCTTTGAACTTTTTTGAGTTGAAATACATAAATCTATCTTAGCTTCAACTCCCTTTCTCACCCTAAAGTTATGTCTAATGTCCAAAATCATCTTGACACTCAACCTTTTTCAAATAGTAGTCAACCTTATATTTATGCTTCACAATACAATTGAATCCTAAGATCACATCATGTGGCCCTAATGTTTAAGTATAAAGATCCACTACTGTAGGTAATTTAGGCAACCTAATCTCAACTTTAACTAAACACTTGTCAACTTTGACCTTCAACTCATTCCCATATTGTACCAACCATGCATTTTCCATAACTTTATCTTTTCTAGATAATTTACTAAGCCTTTTATGAGTAATAAAACAATATTTAGCTCATGTGTCAATCACAATAAAAACTGGATGATCAAAAAAATACCTAAAATTTCTATAAGAGATCTTGATACTTAGCCTAATGATTATCAAGAGCTGCATGAATCTGCTATTGAAAAGTACCCTAATAAGAAGTAGAACCCTTATTCTTTGAATTGTCCTGAGGACATTCTCAAGCATAATGGTCACCTCCACAAATTAATTAACCTCTAGTTTGTCCTTTATTTTTAGACTATTGATTTCCCTTAAAACCTCCCTTGAAACCATTACTAGGTTTCATATTCCATGAACCATTATTGAACTTGGCATTCTAATTATTAAATTGATTCTTAGAGTCTCCACTCTTCTGCTTCTAGTTATTCATTTTGAAATTTGGTTTAGAACTTCCAAAATTATTCTTAAACATATCTTTAACTTGGGTAAGATATTTCAACTTATGTTCCTACTTGAATTCCTTCTCAAAAACCTAATCCATGTTAGATGGCCCATGTACATCTACTTCATAACTAATTTGGGGTTTTAATCCCATGATGAATTTATTTATCTTAAACCTCTCATTCTCTTGATATTGAGGTACATACTTAAGGAGCTTGGTGAATTATTCCTAGTATTCATTCATCGATAGGTAACCTTGCTTAATATTTTGAAAATATGTAAGCTTATGTTCAAAATATAGTTGTGGAAGCCACCATGAATTGAATAGTGTCACAAACTATTCTCAAGTGGTGATGGTAGATTTCAGGTTCATCTTGAGCTTCTTGTTTACCCACCAAGTTGTTTTATAAATAAGATGATATGTTCCCTAGACTACTTTTGTGACTTCATATTAATTTTGAATCTTGAAATATTTCTCCATGTCTATCATCTATGCTTCAACTCCATCTCTCAATATAATGCCATCAAAATTGGGTGGATTTACCTTTTTCATATCTCATACCAACTCTATAATCACTCAAACTCTCACATCGTATGACACTTACTCATGCATCTACTCTTGAGGATGTTTTTACTTCATGGGATGTTATTCAAGTTCCTCTTGAGAATTCACCTCTTCATGGCCATGTACTTCTTATTCTAGGGTCGTGATTTAGTCTCTAGTCTCTTTCATGGTTACAAGGATCTTATCCAACTTCATATCTTGCTCAGTGGTGAACTAATTTAGATCAATAGGAGGATTGGTATTCAAATCACCCTCACCTCCTAGTCTAGTATGCACCATTATTATTCTTTCTTAATAGGAGAATAATTTTTTGTTAGTGGCCACATTAGGTCCTATATTTTGAGCCTTAGCTTTGATACCACAATATAACAATCCCACTGGGTTTTACCAAAATAACCTAATTTTTTTAATTAGTTACACATATTCATCCAATAGATTTTACCATGAGAAATCTAAGTAATATTTAACTAAATGTATTATATTAGTTAACCCTGTAAGGTTTATAACTAATCCATTTATCTGATGATCACCATGATAATGATATAATAATTCATTAACAATGTTAAATAACCAATAGAGATTTTATTTATTTCATTAAAGTAATAACACAATTTCACCCAATGCTAGTACACCATTAAAGCCATTATTGTAGAAGAACTAATGAATAAATAGTATAGTTTTATCAATAATAAAGTCTCAATAAATAATAATAATAAAATGATACAGAGCTCCATACAGCATGAATTCTCCATGAACTCAAGTATCTATCTATAATCTCAAGTGTATTCTCTAGGGTAGTATTGATGTGAGGAGGGAGAGCATCAACCAAGTGTTTTTTCACACCAACCATGGACCATTGATCCTTCACATTATCTCATAATAATTACATTTCCCTCCCTTCATGGATGGGTAGATAATGATCATGTCAAAATCTAAAGTGATAAACTAGAACTTGTGTGTTGTAAGATAACTAATAAATGATGTATACCATAAATAAACTTGTTATAAAATGATATCACACAAACATGTAAACTACATCAAACACATGAAATGATAATGTTAAACTATAAAAATTACTTTGCAAATTTTTCAAATATTTAATGATCTCTATGATCAATCAATTTCATACACACCACTCAATTATATTACACTTCATCTTGCATTGATGTTGTTAATTAAGCTAGTGGAATCTACCCACTAATTATTTAGTATCATAAATGCAATAATTGGTTAATTATGTAATAATATAAAAACTAATATATTCAATCAAAATATTCCCTATTAACATATATAAAATATGCTAAGTATAGAAATATCAAATACATATAGTTAGTCCATCAAATTTAATGCAATGAATCTAATATCATCTGGTAATGAATCTAATAATCATATTATTTATTACAAAATAATACATAGAGTCATAAATAATCTTCAATATATAAATACCATTCAGGTAATAATTATAACTAGACTAAAAGTTAGTCAATATCGAAATGTAACTTGAAATGTTATTTCATCCATGAAACAAAACATTAATCAAAACTTATTTATTTGTTCATATTCCATAAAATAACAATAAGCCAATCATATAACAAACTTAATATGATATGTATTTAAACAATTTAAATAATTTATTTTAATGCTTCAACTAAACATTAAATACATAACAAAGCACCCATATTACCCTATTATATAGTAATGTTTACTAGAATAAAATAAGTTGTGTACATCTATATATGGTATATTCATTATTAGATTTATAACATTGTCAATAAATCATATGTTTATACCATGTATATATGTACTATTTTTAAAGTCTCATATAAATTTATATATACTCATTATTTTATAATTTATACATTATAGTCAAAGTAGACAATGCACTGTCCATGATCTTAGAGTATCTCATATACTTTTAGTATACATTCAAACTACAATAAATTATCTCAAACCTTTAATATACCAGATAATTCCCAATTTAATTATTTCAACTAAAAATTTCACAATATTAACCTGATTAACAATTCAAACTTAGCTAATAAATTATGTACCAAATTGTGTTATTTCAAAAGAAACAAATCAATCAAATCATAAACCTATTCAAATTTCTTGCATATATAATGATCAAAGATTATATACTCAACCAACTATGTTAAAATATTGAAAATTCTATGAGAATATAGCTTAGTCCTTGACCACATATATATTCCTAATATGATATACTATTTAATCACATACTCAAACCTGTTATAATCTATGTGAGGGTCTCACTCAATTTAAAATCCAATGTGAGTTTATATAATATATAGATAAAATAGGATAATCATTCCACTAATAAACTCAACCTTATCATTTATATAGTTTACCCAAATTAAAAATAAAACTCTTTTACAATATACATTTCATCTATGTCAATGAGTATACTATTTCAAATTTTTTTCTAATTCTTAATAATCAAATTGTAATTATATGCGCCTATGAATTAATATGAATACACAACCAACTATATATACTTCTACCTAAATAATTATCTACCATAGGCATCATTACTAGGTTTCAAACTTTTGTATGTTTATGTCTTGGAAAGAATTAAACTCAATTTTATATATATTAATTATGTATGCTATAGGGTTTAATAATAGAGACTGAGTATATATCCCATAACACATTACTCATAAATCCATTCAAAACTAGTACACATAAAATTTATTTGAAAATCTTTAACCTTTGTGTGTGTGTGTGTGTGTGTGTGTGTGTGTGTGTGTGTGTGTGTGTGTGTGTGTGTGTGTGTGTATGTGTGTGTGTGTGTGTGTGTGTGTGTGTGTGTGTGTGTGTGTGTGTGTGTGTGTGTGTGTGTGTGTGTGTGTGTGTCGAGCCATTGAATCCTAGGTCTACATATGTGTGTATGTATATCATCATACCATTGAATCCTGAGTATAGATATATACATATATACATACATACATACATATATACATACATACATACATATATACTTGTGTATGTATATTTTATTATATACTCAAAATTATTATAAAAACCTATAACATCCTCAGCTCAATTCCAAGTTAGGTATATAAACATTTGAATTACTCATATTCAAGATAAAATTCTATCCATGTTTGAGCAGTAATTCTTATATCCCCAAACTGGTTTGATATCTAAAACTGAGTCTAAGACCCTACCTAGTCTAGTTATAAATACTTATGATATGAAATAACCATACAATAAATTCATAGGTATTAACATAGATATTTCATGGTAATAACATAAATATAGATAAAATCATATATTTCTATCCATTCCACTTAGTGTTACTTTGGGTTTGATGTAGGGTTTTGTGGATGGCCAAGCCATCCATAGGGCCCTACATTCAGCCCATATTTTTTATAATTTCAAAATCAATTGAAACTAGTAAACCCTTTTATCATTTCATTTCCAAAATCCATCAAAATATCAAATAGAAATTTAAATTACATCACCAAGTTGTAAAAGATGATTATAATCCTAAAGAAGCCAAATTTGTATTCACTTTCTAGCTATTATACCCACATATGTCATGCCCTCACAGGCCTCTAACACCTTTATTTTATTCTTTTCCATGGCCTTACTAGACACAAAAATTTCTCATAATTACTCAGTAGAGTAATGATTAAAATAATTCATGTCATGAACAACTCAACTGAACAAATAGTTTGCCACCATATTCTCATGTAGACTCATTCCAAACTGGCATAACAGTGTTGTTAAAATGATTATTAACTCGAGTCAAAATAAAATATAAACCCTAATAATCTTCATTTTTATATCATTAAAAAATAAAATAATCATTATATAATCCTTCAACATATGCATTCTATTTGACTTCAATAAACATCTATCCATTCAAATTTATAAAATTCATCAAATAATACCATTCCATGTAATGTCAACTAAACAAAAAGTCCAATAAACAATATTATTACATATGGCAAGGTTGATATAGCATATTTCTATTTAAAAGGTTGTTGATAATATTAACAAGTCAAAAAAATATTATATTTTCTAAAGTAATGCAAAAAATCACAAATCTTCCCAATAAGTTATAAACTTATTAATTAATATTATGACTTCACCTAGTCATATCATTGTTTAATATAATAAGCAATTAAAACCTTAGTCAACACTAAGTTAAACATAATGATGTTTCCTTTAATCATTTAACAATGAAACTACCTATATTAACTTGGATATGTAATCAGTATAACAATAACAATCTTCTACGTATGATAGTCATTTAATAACTTGATCAAGCAAAGTATTAGAATCCATCTAATACCTATAGTTATGAATCCAAATAAATCATAGTTTATACAAACATTCAATTATGCTCAATATAGTGGTAAGTCACAACAAGATAGGTACTTATTCATTAAAACAAATAAACAATAACATCAAGAGCTATTAATACAATACACAATAAAATAGTGAAAACACACAATCAAAACAACATGATCATAGAAAAACAACAAGATCACATCTTACATACATAACATAAATTCAAAACATACTATAGCTATCTAACTCAAACAACAATCATAAAACATGGTAATCTATTGTGGTGTATGAGTGGGTTTCCAATTTTCCTATCTGTCATCCCCCAATACCTCTTTCTACACCATCCTCTCCGATGATGCCTTCCCTTCATCACACTTTGAGGGATGGATTTGTCCTAAATCCACCTCACAAAAATGAAGCTAGTTAACTTGAAATATAAATATATCCATAAAATATTATTGTAGAAACTAACAAATGTGATCATAATATATAATATTAAATTATAACTAATATCATAACAAATAAATCATATAAATAAAGAAACATATAATTATCCCATAACAAGCATATGAAATACAACTTAATCTAATAGTAATGAATCAAATACAACCATAAAAATCCATAGATCAAAAGGTTATTCATCTTAGAGATAAACTGGGATGTGACAAAGATGGTAGAGCATGAAAAGTAGGTCTTACAAAATTTGGGTGGTTAAAAACATCTCAAGACTGAGATCCCTCTGGCAAGCTATTAAGTAACACTATTTTTGACCAACTACTCCAAAAATAGTCTATTAATTTTAATCAGAGTCTTCAAAGGTGTACATTGGATGAGATATAACAAAGTTTGGGATTTTCTAAAAAGAAAATTACTAAAGTATAAATCTTTTAGGTGGAATTCAAAGCCACTAAGACCAAACATGCACACTTATTGGTGTAAGTCACCAAATTACATATGCCCTCTCTTTTAAATATGGATACAATTAGGTTCAAACATAGCATTGGAAAAAACTATTACCATGACTTGGAAGCAAATAACTAGACTATGGATGGATCATCTAGTATAACTTCACCATCTAGTTTAGTCCCTCTGACTACTATAAGTTCAACCATGTAGGCCATAGATTTTGGTAAACCTTAGTTTTCTTAGGTTGTTTTTATAAGTATTTTTAATTTAAATTTGAAAATAAAATTATGACATGTGATATTTTATTGAATAATCTTGTAAAGATGCACAAGTTTCATGGTTTTGTAAGAATGAGTCTTATTTTAAAGACTTGGTTTTGACTAGTTTTAATTATACATGCAAAATTTACATGAATTAGAATTCTCATTCTGATTATTATTATTAACATGTAATTTTTTGAGTTTTGCATGGATTTAGAGGATGTGGTGATCCATATCCAAATCTATTTATATTTGTAATTCTCTCTTTTTTTAAGGGGAGAGGTGTTTGATTGGAAACTCTTATCAATAGAGGAAGATTTTTTTTTCATGAAATTGTGTTGATGTCTTTCTCTTTTAATTCTTTGTAATTAGTTGTGTTTATTTTCCTGGTTGGTTGATTTAGTAATTTGAAGTGTGCAAAAACTACTAAGAATTAATTGTTGTTATTAGTGGTTTATGCTAGTATAATATGTGTAATAACTATTGAATGATTAGCAGACATCATTGATTTAATGTAATTATGTTGATTATCTCATTTATCTAAGTGTGTATAAGTGTCTCCCATGATATAGTTTTTTAGGAGTGAGAAATAGCTACCTTAGATACATATTTGATCCAAGCTATAATATTCTGAATAAGGGTATGTAATAGAAACTTTAAATAGGATCAATGTTTATTTGATATCTTAGAGTTTTCTATATCACCTTTTCCTTTGACTCTTTTACTATGTTTTTATGTGTGAGCAATAGTTGATAGCTGCAAGCATTAATTCTGGGACACTTATCCATAAAGAGACTAACCTATAAATAGTCCCTCTTGATATCACAAATCCTTCTTTTATTCTCTAAATTTACCCCTTTTAGAGTTTATTTTAGATATCTACCCAGCTCAAGTAGGATTCAGTTTCTTTTACGTTTCACTCATCCACTCACACTTAGTCAACAAGCTACATGCTCAGTCTACTATTCTACCACCTTATTGTTCAACCTATACTTGTAACTTATTCCCTAGAGTGGATTTTACCTCCATTGAGATCCTAAAATGTGAGAGGTTACCTGATTAAATCTATGGTGTGATAAAAAATGCATCACATATATCTATTTAAACTATATTAGTGGGCATGTCAGATATGTTTCTTATAATGGGTTATTATTAAAATAAAATGGATTGTGATTATAATAAATGTGATAAGATATGTGAAAATTTTCAAAGAGATATTAACATTACATATGTTCCTTCCCAAGATCTAGAACCTTGTGTGTTACCATGATTTTTTTCCATATAGGGCTTGGATTTGGTTAGAAATATTAACCTTCAATATTTTTTAATCCTAATTCTAATTTTACAAAAAAAAGTGTTCTAATAGGTGTAAAACTATAATATATTAGAATGATAAATATGTGTGATAATTAACAATTTTTATTTTGATAATTGATAAATATGGAAAACTATTATTTTAGAAAACACTAGAAAGAAAACAACTTAACTCAAACTAATATTTTTATTAATTGTTATTACTATCTAAAATTATAAATAATTCAACTATGTGATTGTGCATGTTCAGGATCAAAAATAGAATCTAAAACTACTCCTAGATAAGCTCACTCTAAGTGGACATGATCATAGGCCATTCACATTCATTGATCATAGACCTACCTCAATTGAATATGTTAAATTATTGATAGGAAAATATAGAAAGAATAAAAATTATGACAATGACAAATCAATAATATAATTATAAAATACTTCTATGTAGGACCATTATAAGAGGATAAGATTTCAAACCTCTCAAGTCTGTTGACCATGAACTTATCCCATTGACTATGATGAAAAATTATTGATGCACCTTTTTCACCTACGTTTAATGAGTGGGTTGAGATATTATGACTCAACTTTTGTAACCAAAAAAAAACTCTTATTTTATTTGATACCTTAAGGGCACTTTGATATCTTGAAAAGTTACAAAAAAGAAGGGATTTTAATAGGATGAGATGAACTCAATCACCCCCTTTATGATTTATATCTACCTACATATCTAATAATCCATGGAGGGAATAAGGCCCATTTATTTCTCCCACATAGATTGATTGTGTAATTGTTCTTCTTGACTATGTGTATGCAACTAGAAATATAGATTTTATAATTGATAGTAATATCTCCTAACTTGCTTTGGGATGATTTAAAATTGTATTATGGTATATCTTTATAAATAATTATTAATTTGGAAAGAAGTTCATATTTTATCAATGTGAAATAGTGTTAAATTTTGAACCAAGTGAATAGAAAGTGACCTAATGAATGACCTTATTTATATTATTTATAAACAAGCCTTTTGCCAATTTCTTTTAGATGAACTTATGAAACATGTGGGAAGACAGAAAAAATTACTTGAATTTTGAAACAAGTCATTATTTTTCATGAGATTTGGTTGGCATAGGTGGATACAATACGACCATGTTCATTCCCACATAGGGTGGTCCTACCTCAAAAAATTAGGGACACTTATCCTATGTTGGAGATAATTTGAGGGTGATTTTAAGAAATTTGAGTATTTTTTATTGAAATTTTTGTGTAGTAGTGATGGAAAAAAAAGGTTCAATCCTAAATATTGATAAAAATTTTAGAGGAATAGAAAATAAGAGTCATGTATTTGGCCACAAGTCTTATGGTTTATGATGTATCAATAATTAACATTATTAAGTACCTGTGACTAGATTTACATTTTTAAATTTATTCTAGTAATAAAATTGATAGAGTAATAGAGAAATAGTTTAAAATTGAGTGTGTACAACATTTTTTTGGCTTTGATAGGATACTTGAATTGTTCATGGCACTCAAATTTAGCAAACCCTACAATAACACATGAAGTAGTCATTGTGTCCACATTAAATTTTGAAAAAATTGAACTTTAAAATTTCAAAAGATCGCAATGAAGGATTAAAATTTTATATGGGTGAGACCAAATTTCCTTGTAACATGTAAATAGTATGGATAACTATGCCTCCTTGTTAATGAATTTGGATATTTTTAACTAATGGTGAATTGAGAGTGATCAAGTCCCAACTTTGAAAAACTAATCAATCCATATAGTTGGAAAGATGCATTATTCCAACTCACATGAATAGGGAATAATTTCTAATGTCCTAATCTAAAACTTGGAACCATGATGGATTCACTAGAAGAAGTTCCAATGCCACTGAGTTTCATTGGACATGAATTTACATCACCAACAATAGAATATGGAGAAACACAATAAGTTTTCCATAAGTAATGCCATAGCCATTAAGCATCATTGAACCTTGATGTACATTACTCATAATAGGTCAAATCACACTACTATATATGGGTTTATATTCTATTTGCATGATAAAAAAATAATGAATAATATTCATGCCTCTATCATGACCGCATTTCTCATATATTTGAATCAAAACTAATCTTTTTATTTTGAAATTATAAATTTGAACACTGTACCATGTGCATGAACAAGCTTCATGCCTTTTTTAACTTTGAATTTTAACTTTAAATTTTGAAAATTAACAAGTTTCATGACCCATGAATCTATGTTAAGTGTTATATAATATCTTGCACCTATATATTTAATTGTAACTATGTTTTTAACCTATAAATTTGATCTTATAATTATTTTGAAAATGTTCATGTCTATGCATTAAAGTGTGTATAATTATGTAATTTGAGTTTTTTAGAATTGAATTAATATACATGTCATATGCCCCCATAATTTTTATCAATATGCCATTATATACAATATGTTTCATTTCTAAATTGATTTTAATCTTTGACAACTTATACTCTATAATAAAATGTGATTTTACATTACTTTGGCTCTTTGAAAACTTATATTTGTTATAAAATCTAATTTTTTATTAATTTGAAACTTCAAGAAATTTTTTATATCTTTAAACCTTGTACTCTATCCCAAAATTGATTTTTGTTTGCTCATGGAGGATTAAATTTCAAATACAAGCCCAACTTGATGCCCCCTATTTAAGATGAGGGTTGTAGCTTGCAAGTCACTCATCTAAAAATAAGAGTTAATTGTCATGTGATAAAGATTAAGTCATGTCATCATGTGGATATTATGACATAGTAATGGAATTTTCATTGAATCATGTATGTAACATATTAAATGTGAGGCATATAAGTGTCATGTATAAATATATTTAACAATGAAACATGTATTAAATTAACCATCTCTAAAGTAAACAACATAGTAAAAATGTATGATATGTATCATGGCACCACTAATCAAGATCAAAAATCACAACATACAATGTCACATAAATTCATAAAATAATACCAAAGGCTGCATATAAGATGCATGTTCACATGTTACACAAGCAAATATTTCACACTAAAGTGCCAAGGGCCATAATCAATGGACATGTTTAAATTTCACACATACTAATTTGTTTTATAGATATGTTCAATAAATTTACACACAAGGACCAAGGGCCACACAAAATAATCAAGAATCATCTATACTATTATATAAGAAATATAAAAACATTGAAGGAGCATAGACAAGTGAAAATTAAACTACACTATTCATCTATATCAATGTCATATTTTAGAAAAGTAGCATATCCACATAATATAATGTAATATATGACTAATTATCAAGATAATTGTAATATATGTATCTCAACATGAAAATATATATATATACCATGTTATAAATTAGATTATAGAGTTAGTTACCCCTAGCATAGGCATGGCCACTAGGTATAAGGGAATCCAACGTCTAAGAATCCATGTATAGTATGTCTTACATTAGACGTATATACCTCATAAAATGCATGTGTGTATATAATAATAATAATAATAATAATAATAATAATAATAATAATAATAATAATAATAATATGATATGTACCAAAATATGTGATATATAACATATAAAAAGTAGTAAAATAACATCTCATGTCATACTCAAGTATTTTTTTATTTAAAAAAAATATTATTTATTGATTTTGTATTTATGACATATTTTTAAAAAAATGAAATATTTTATTTTTTTTGCTTTTTATATATTTTAAAAGAACTATCATATGACCCCATCAATGGGAGGCCCATAGTGAATGTTTGGATTATATGTTCAAGATGATTTTTCATAGGTGGAAGGTGATTCATGTAGTATATTATGCCCTTGTATAAATAAGAATAATA
Organism: Torreya grandis; assembly: GCA_037957365.1. Classification (NCBI taxonomy): domain Eukaryota; kingdom Viridiplantae; phylum Streptophyta; class Pinopsida; order Cupressales; family Taxaceae; genus Torreya; species Torreya grandis. The sequence goes on along the minus strand of JARHVA010001596.1, from coordinate 2,349,826 downwards.
ATCTATTGAAATCCTTGTGATTCCCCCATACTTAGGGATGTTAGTCCATACATAACTATAGATGTTGATATAGGAATATAAGTAGTAGCAGTATCTAGGACAAAGTAGAAAGATTAACAACTCTAAAAATAACCTCTTGGTGTTATGCTTGAAATGATTCAATATTTGTTTTATGTGTATTTTTATATGCTATGATTAATTAGACAAATTTATCTACTTGTTCAAGACATTATTGAAGTCTTTGAAAAAAATTGGAGTATTCTTTGATTTCATTGGCATCTACTCCATTAGGTTCATTGGGATCAATCCTATTAGATATTTTAGTATTATCTTGATTATAGTGTTCATCACTAACATCATCTTCAATGTGTGTATAATTATGGATAGTTACATTATAATATTGATCAAAAGTGTCAATACTATCTATTTTAGAAGAAATCAAAGGAATTTTAATATGATCTATAGGAATTACACTTAATGTATAAATATATCTTAGAGGGATAGAGGAAAAATCCTTCTTGAGTGACATGCAAAGTTGTAAAATAAAAATGGAAATAGGTGTAATTAGATAAGGTATATTTGATATGTAGGCTCTCAAATATACTAATCCCAGTCATAAATAGTGAACATGTCCCAAAAAGAACTAAATATGAATGATTCCACCATTATATAACTTCACAATATTTTCTCTAGGTTACATTAAGAGTAACTTATTGGGGTTGACCATATACGAATACACTATAAGAACAAACATTTAAAGGCTTCATGTGGCTAAAACAAAACCCTATGCATTTTAGATATACCATGAGGTATGTTGAAACTAATAATTGGTATATAATGTTTTCTAATGTATTGTGTACTTATATAGTAACCCTCACATTATGTGTCATGGTAAATTGAAAACCACTCTACCCAGAACAATAACTCATATGAGTTTTAAAATTGTTGGTATACAATTTCTAGGAAAGTAAGAAAGAAAATGAAAATGAAAACCAATTACAAGTAAATAGGAATTGTGAAACCCTAAGTTCAAATATTAAATCTCTTTATTTTTTGCAAATTATAAATTTAGCTAAAACCCTAGAATATACATACATAAAAAAGAAATCAATGCTCAAAATAAAATTGTGGGTTCCCAATATGTTATACAGTATTTTTGATAAAATAATAAAATGTTTGTGTTTTAATAGGTGTACAACTAGAATATATCAGAATGGTAAATATGTATAATAATTAAAAATTATGATTTTCACAAATGATAAATATGTAAAAATGCTAATTTTGGAAAACACTAAGAAAATTTTTTTAGCTCAAACTAAGATTTATGTTGATTTTTATAAATTTATAATGTGTAAATTAGTAAAATATATGATTGTGAATTCTTAGAATCAACTAAAACATTTAAAAATTCTCTTGGATAAGACCACTATAAGTGGATATTAGTGTAGGTCATTCACGTCCATTAACTATGGACTTGTTCCATTTGAAAAAATTATCTCAAACTAAGATTTATGTTGAGTTTTATGAATTTATAAAAGCATAAATTAGTCAAATATGTAATTTTTCATGCTCAAAATCAAGAAAAAAATATAAAACTTCTCTTGGATAGGACCACAATGGATAGGAGTGTAGGTCATTCATGTCCATTGAATGTGGACTTGTTCCAGTTGACTGTGTTGACTGACTAATATAAAAATATTGAAAGAGTTGGAATTCAAATAATGGCATATCATTAATAGATTCAAAAACTAATTTTGTACAAAACCATTGTAAGGGGATAATATCATAGGCTACACAAGTCTATTGACCATGGATTTGATTTGGTTGACTGTGATGAAAAATGTATTGTTGCACTTTTTATGCATGTGTCTGTTGAGTGGGATTGGATATTGTGATTTAGATTATAGTTTGTATACTTTTTTAATTGCTCTTATGTTTTCATTGAATACTTAAGGTCACTTTTATAGCTTGAAAACTTAAAAAAAAGAAGGCATTGTAATGGGTTGATTTTATCTCAATCACCCCATTAATGATTTATTAATGCCTACATATCTAATACTTTGAGGGAAATCAAAACCATGTAGTTATCCCACCTAGATTGATTATGAAATATTGCTCCTTGATTATGTGTATGAATATAAAAATATGTCTTTGATACTTGATGATTATAGTTCTTGAAATGATTTTGGGTGAATTAGACTTGGATTATGGTCTCTCCTTGTGAATGATCTTGAATTTTGAAATAATAGGGAATATTTTTTCAATCTACAAGAGTGTGAAATCTTGGACCAAGTGAATAAAAAGTGGCCTAAATAATAACCTTTGATATGTTTTTATAGGCAACCTTTTTATAATTTCATTTATCCAACCTCATGAAACATGCAAGGAGACCCTAAATAATGATTTAAATTTTGAAAACTAGCCATTATTTAGTGCAAAAAGTGATCGACCTAAGTAGATAGTAGCATTGTCATTATTTTGTCTACTTATGGTAGACCTATCCAAAATTATTAGAGACACTTGTCTTGAGCTAGAGATAGTATGAGGATGATTTTAATCAATGTGAACATTTTATATTGAAATTTAAATGTAGTAGTGATAGAAAACAAATGGTCAAGTTCACATATTGATAAAAGGCTTAGAGGAATGTTGAATAAAATCCATGCATTTAGGTGAAATCCATGTGGTTTAAGATTTGTTAATAATTAAAATTTTCAAGTACCTATGACCATATTTATGTGTATACACATCTTTGAAATTTAATGATTTTATTTTCACAAAAAAATAGTGAGTATAATCATACTTATTATGTAATAATGGGATGGAATATTATCCACCTAGTCTATGGTATTGTGATATATATGGATGTTATGGATATTTCTAAAAGTGTCACATAAAACTAATGGTTTATTATACTTGGACATAATGGCCATATTTTATAGATAATGTGTTGGTTATGGGTTTAGACCTACCCTAAGGGAATCATATCTTAAATTTGAAAGGATGTAATAAATATAGGTCATTTTGGTATTATTAGTGGAGCAACATATTGGATGTTTTCCCCTATAAAATTGGCATTCTCATATTGGGAGATTATGTGTAGTGATTCCTTGCTTGAGGAATATTGTAAACTATTTCCCTACCATGAGGGTATTTCTATTTATAATTCTTAATATCTTGAATTTTAGGAAAAATGGGCATATTAAACATCTTGTGTGTGTGTGATTCATGTTAATATATAAATTATCCATGTATTATGGATATTTAGATATTATTAAGTGGTATCATAGAAGTGATTTTTGAAAAGTTAGGAGAATGTTTTGGAATAGATTATAAAATATTTTAATTTATTTAATAAGAAAATAAAATAGTCAATGTCAACTAGCTTGTTTTCAAAATTAGATAATCATATTGAAACAAAAAATTTCACATTAAAAATATTTTTTTTATATCATTTTAAATGTAGCCACACTAAAATTATAACCAATATCAAGGGATATATGGTCATGGAAATCTAACCATGTGAATCTAATTAAAGGAAATAATTACTAACATAGAAGTAGGATAAAAGTAGTAAATATTTTATGTTTCATTATCCTTGGCCTTTCTTCTAATTCCTAATATTCCTACACCATCATAAATATATTTTTAATATCCTTTTGAAAATTGGTCACCCTAAATAATATGATAAGTATCAAGGGAGATATGTTCATGCAAATTTGACCATGCAAATATGATTTTTGATGATTTTCTTAGTGTAAAATTAGGGGAAAAGTAGTAAACTTCATAAGCTTAATTTTCATACAATAATTTTTTTTATATGATTCCTAAACCATAAAAAAAAATCAATATATTTCCACACTAAATTTTCTTATCAATATTGAGGAAGTTATGATCATCTAAATTTGACCTACAAAATTGTAGCTTTGTCATTTATTCAAGGCTTGATCCTAGTAAAAGAAAATAAAGTCATTTTTTCAATGGGAATGAAAATTTTATATCTTCATTCCTACATGTCATTTATATTTACAATGTAATATTACTATATCAAGTTGACAAATATGAAGGAAACAAGATCTATATCTAAATAAAATGGACAACATTTGAGATTAGCTAATATGATGAATTTCATAGCCTATGTGACACTTTAAATATATACCAATGAGTTGATTGAGAAGGTTAATAATTATACTCTATAATAAGATATGTGTATAGTTAATAATGCTACAAGATAATTATAATAGATATGAAGAACAAAGATGAAAATATATCCAATTTTATGAAAAGATATGATGTCTACAAAGATGCATAAAATTTTAAATTGAAGGAAAGAATTGAATTCTTAAAAATGGAATTGTAGAAAAAATATGAAGATATTTCCACAATTTAAAGACAACATTAAAAATATTTTTTTAGTAAAGGATAAGGAAACTTTATCCTTAGATCAAGGAAATAGATAAATTATTCCAATATCTCAATTACCAACTAAATAAGATGCAATCTTCTAGGTTCATGGATGTATCCTAGAGAAAAAGATTATTAAGATATTTTTTGTTTTAATAGTACATGAGATTGACAAAAATATACTTTTCAAGTTGAAACTATGTACAGATTATTTGCTCAATGTGTTTTGAATCACTATCTATGATTCATCATCAAGAAAACATACCATAAACCTTAGATTATTTTTTCTCAACAAGGTTATCTATGAAAATATAAAAATAAATCACATAATTTTATGTATTCAAGGCCCATACCCTTGTTATTTTTAGTAGATCACTCTATTTGATTCTTATCTGATCTTGGGCTTTCTTATTCACTAACCTTCTTTCATGGCCAATTACCAATCCTTTTAGTTTCTCCTTCTTGGTCTCAATAAATCACTTATTTTTTTCATTATTATTTTTCAATAAATAACATTATGTACTCCATTGTACTTAAATTATTATCCATTTTACAAACTTCACTTAGTCAAGTTCTAACTTATATCAAGTGTATTCTACCTTGGCACTGATCTATGTTTCCATTATGACCAATTCTAATATATTAAATGTTTGATAGATTTAGTTATGATTATAAAACTTATATTATAGGTTATATCATAAAAATTGGTATTCTCAATACCATTAATCTCCCTCAAGCTGATTCAATAATCTTACTTACTCTGCTCTTCAAATCTTATTAATGTCCTTAAACTCGTTCACAAGTTTGTCCCCTAGGTCTGTAATTCTACATTTTGAACCCTATTATCTCTTTCAAGGACTATTAGATATTTAAAAAAATGATATTGGATTTTTTTAATTTTTTTCAATGTTCATAACACCAAATCATTAACATCCAATAATATTAACTCAGTCAAACAAATAATTTGTAAGATTATACATAAACATGTTTGATCTTAAGAAATATGTTATTGATCTAGTTTTCCCATTAAATAACTATTTGTATGGATTCATAAATTTTTATTAGACCAATTTTAATCATTCTAAAACTTTAAGAGAGAATTTTGACAAGATGATCAAGCTTATGTTATAAACTTCCACTTTGCACTAGTTCTGATCCTAAACTCTGTCTACACTTGGCTTACTCTTTGTAAATATGATATTACTCTATAAATTCCCATCAAAAAATTATAAAATTAAATATCTATATATTATATATCAGTAAAAAATATTTGAAACTAATGATCTTATTGGTTTATTAAAAGGTTGACTTAATAACAATTTTGTCCTTCTAGACCTGTATATGTCTAGTTTTAAATAATACTTTGGTTGCAATACAAGATAAAAATAGTTGAAATATATTCCAAAAATATATATATAGTAGTCATTCAATGTTGAAAAGTCCACATATAAAGTCTAGAATCTAGAATAATGCAAAATAACTAAATTTCTCTCTTCTAGGCTTACACATAGACCACTTACAGGATTGGAGAACACAGTCAGGGTTTTGTCATTCTAAAGATTTATTTAAATAATATATCACTTGAAATAGTTCATAAAAATGTCTTTTTACCTTCTCTCAATTTTTTTTGAAGTTTCATTAGTTAGAAATGAAGTAATAAGATTTTTTGTTCCAAAAACCTTGTTCTAGAGTTTGATTATGTTATAGAAAACTTGAGAGATTTAATTTGATTGTACATAGAGCCTAAAGACTTTATATATATAATAACACATTTATAAGGATCTTAATAATCTTATATAACTCTTCCAATCTTTAAACTAATTCCATGTAATGATCTATACATGTGTTCAATGATTATAATGGTTGTAAGTATACTAAAAATAGAGTATTTTGAGGGTTTTAACAACTTATACCTAAAAAAAAGTGTAACTTATCCTCATATGAATTGAATCCTCTTTATCTATGATTTAACCAATTGAATGGATTGCACATAAACCTATTTGATCTTAATAAATATATTATTGATCTAGTTTTCCCATTGAATAACTATTTGTATGTATTCAAAAAAAATATATTAGACCACTCTTAATTATTATACAACTTTAAGAGAGACTTTTGACAAGATGGTCAAGCTTATGTTATCAACTTCCACTTTGCACTAGTTCTAATCCTGAACTCTATTTAGACTTGGCTTACTCTTTGTAAAGATGCTATTAATCTATAAATTCCCATAAAAAACTTTTAAAATTCAATATTGATATATTATATATCATTAAAAAATATTTGAAACTAATGATCTTATTGGTTTCTTAAAAGCTCAAATTAACAACTTTGTCCTTTTAAACCTGTATAGGTCTAGTTTTGACTAATAATTTGGTTTCAATACAAGATAACAATAGTTTAAATATATTCTAAAAAAATTATATGGTAGTCATGCAATATTGATAAATCCTCATATAAATCATAGAATCTAAAATAACCAAATTTCTCTCTTCTAGGTTTACACATAGACCACTTATAGGATTGGAGAACATAGTCAGGGTTTTGTCATTCTAAAGACTTATTTCAATAAGATATCACTTGAAATAGTTCATAGAAACATTTTTGTACCTTCTCTTAATTTTTTGTGAATTGCCACTAATTAGAAATGAAGTAATGAGCTTTTTTGTTCCTAATACCTTGTTTTAAGGTTTGACTATGCTATAAAGAACTCGAGAGCTTTAATTTGATTGTCCATGAATCCTAAATACTTTATATCGATTATGGCACATTTATAAGGATGTAAATATTCTTTTATAACTCTTCCAATATTTAAACTAATTCCATGTAATGATCTATACATGTTTTCAATGACTATAATGGCTGCAAGTATACCAAAAATAGAGTATTTTGAGGGTTTTAACAACTTAGACCTCAAAAAAAGTGTAACTTCTCCTCAAATGAATTGAATCCTCTTTATCTATGATTTAACCAATTGAATGGATTTCACATAAACCTATCTGATCTTAATAAATATGTTATTGATCTAGTTTTCCCATTGAATAACTATTTGTATGGATTCAAAAAAAATTATTAGACCACTCTTAATTATTATACAACTTTAAGAGAGACTTTTGACAAGATGATCAAGCTTATGTTATCAACTTCCACTTTGAACTAGTTATGATCGTGAACTCTATTTAGACTTGAATTACTCTTTGTAAAGATGTTATTACTCTATAAATTCCCATAAAAAACTTCTAAAATTCAATATCGATATATTATATATCAGTAAAAAATATTTGAAACTAATGATATTATTGGTTTCTTAAAATCTCAACTTAACAACTTTATCCTTTTAAACCTGTATAGGTCTAGTTTTGACAAATACTTTGGTTTTAATACAAGATAACAATAGTTTAAATATATTCAAAACAAATTATATATTAGTCATGACATGTTGATAAATCCTTGTATAAAATCTAGAATCCAAGATAACCAAATTTCTCTCTTCTAGGTTTACACATAGACCACTTATAGGATTGGAGAACATAGTCAGGTTTTGTCATTATAAAGACTTATTTCAATAATATATCACTTGATATAGTTCATAGAAACATTTTTGTACCTTCTCTTAATTTTTTGTGAATTTCCACTGAGTAGAAATGAAGTAAAAAGATTTTTTGTTCCTAATACCTTGTTTTAGGGTTTGACTATGCTATAAAGAACTCGAGAGATTTAATTTGATTGTCCATGAAGCCTAAAGACTTTATATCTATTATGACACATTTATAAGGATGTTAATAATCTTCTATAACTCTTCCAATCTTTAAACTAATTCCATGTAATGATCTATACATGTGTTTAATGACTATAATGGCTACAAGTATACCAAAAATAGAGTATTTTTAGGATTTTAACAAATTAGACCTTAAAAAAGTGCAATTTCTTGTCAAATGAATTAAATACTATTTATCTATGATATAACTAATTGAATGGATTGTACATAAACCCATTTTATCTTAAGAAATATATTATTGATCTATTTTTTCCATTGAATAACTATTTGTATGGCTTCATAAATTTTTATTAGGCCACTCTTAATCATTCTACAACATTAAGAGAGACTTTTGACAAAATGATCCAGCTCATGTTATCAACTTCCACTTTGCACTAGTTATGATCTTGAACTCTGTTTAGACTTGGCTTAATATTTTTGAAGATGTTATTACTCTATAAATTCCCATCAAAAACTTCTAAAATTAAATATTGATATATTATTCATCAGTAAAAAATATTTGAAACTAATGATCTTACTAGTTTCTTAAAAGGTCAACTTAATAACAACTTTGTCCTTCTAGACTTGTATAGGTCTAGTTTTGATTAATAATTTGGTTGCAATACAAGATAAAAATAGTTGAAATATATTCCATAAAAAAAATTTAGTAGTCATACAATGTTTATAAATACTCATATAAAGTCTAGAATCCAAAAACAATGCAAAATAACTAAATTTCTCTCTTTTAGGCTTACACATAGACCACTTATAGGATTGGAGAACACAGTCAATGTTTTGTCATTCTAAATACTTATTTTAATAATATATCACTTGAAATATTTCATAGAAACGTTTTTGTACATTCTCTCAATTTTTTGTGAATTTCCATTGGTTAGAAATGAAGTAATAAGATTTTTTGTTCCTAAAACCTTGTTTTAGAGTTTGATTGTGTTATAGAGAACTTGATATCTTTAATTTTATTGTCCATGAAGCCTAAAGAATTTATATATATTATAACACATTTATAAGGAACTTAATAATATTCTATAACTCTTCCAATATTTAAATTATTTCCATGTAATCATATATACATGTTTTCAATGACTATAATGGCTACACGTATACCAAAAATCAAGTATTTTGAGGGTTTTAATAACTTAGACCTTAAAACAAAGTGTAACTTCTCCTCAAATGAATTGAATCGTCTTTATCTATGACTTAACCAATTGAATGGATTTTCCATAAACTTGTTTGATCTTAAGAAATATATTATTTATGTAGTTTTCCCATTAAATAACTATTTGTATGGCTTCATAAATTTTTATTAGACCACTCTTAATCATTTTACAACTTTAAGAGAGAATTTTGATAAGATGATCAAGCTTATGTTATAAACTTTCACATTACACTAGTTATGATCTTTAACTCTATTTAGACTTGGCTTACTCTTTCTAAATATGTTTTTTTAGATTAAGGTAAAAACAGGTTTTGAAGGGACCCTGAAACCGTTAACAAAAGGAGAAAGATAAAACAGATATGTCCACAGGCAAGCCTAAAGCCTACTTCATCAAAGTAACAAAACCAACATACAAAGACTAGAAGCTACCAAACGAACAACCAAAGATATCCCCCAAGTTTTACAAAGACCTGTAAACTCCATATTAAAAGTTCAAAAAACTAGGTACCAAGACCAGAAAACACAACCAACTAGTAGAACCAACTAAAAGAACCAGGAGCTATTCTTCTAGTTCCAATATCATCTTCACTACTTCCTTACCTTTCACAACAGTTTCCTGGATGGCATTAGTCACCTACGTAGATCCCTCTTGCATTGCTTTCTTTCTTGAGCTTTGTCTAGTTCTCTTGCTAGGCCCCTCCAAAGTTTTGATTTCCTCATTTGCTCTTTTGCCAATGTTTACCGCAGCATCACAAATGCTAGAGGTTACCTCCTCCATCTTTATTCTGCTTTCCTTTATGAGTTCCCTTAGGTTGTTCTCATACTCTTTGAGTTTTATGGGAATATCCCTCATCTGCTTTTCCATGTTATTGACTTTGTTCCAAACTGCCTCCTGTTTACCCTCCATTATTTCCATTTTCCTATTAATTTCCATAATCTCCTTATACGTCCATAAATTGAATTAAAGGGTAGCATCAGCTTTACAATTGGCCATTCTAGTAGGTTTGTCATTCTGCCTTTTGTCACTCCAATCTTCTATGTTCTTTTTAGGACTGCTTCAACCTTCTTCAATATAATCCTCCGTTTCCATTCATTTATGTTCCTTTATTTCAGCAGGGCTTACATTTTTGTTACAAACTTCCTTTACTTGAGCTCCCATTTCCAATATTTGGTTAGCAACCTGAACTAGATTTTCCTTCTCATTATTTGGATCAGGGTCCACAATAGGATCATCTAGATCTTTATCCATTTCCTCAAACACTTGTTGGTTTTCCTCAGACTCATGGTTGCTGTTTTCAGACTTTTCCTCTATAATGACTCATTCTTTCTCATTCTTATCTTGCACTTATTCTTCCTCACTGGAACTTGAATGCCCACTTTTTGTTCCTCCATCTCCCTCCAGACTCTCCTCCCAAGTGTTCTTAGAACTTTCCCACTCTGTTTCCTCATCAGCAGTCTAGTTATTGATGCTTGGGAGTTTGAATTTAGCTTTTTCATTCCCTTTTACTATTTCTTTCTTATTATTCCTAAGGTCCTTGTATTTTCCCGAATAAGGATTCTTTACAATGGCCTTATTCTTATAATGCCCTTCAATTATAAGAATTAACCCTTCATGCAGGATGGGATGAGATTCCTTTTTCTTATGAGCGAACAGACTTTGGAGCAAATAAAAACGTAGATAAAAAGGAAAGGAGATTCTTACTTTGTGTCTGAAGTGATTGAGGAATACAAAGTGAAATTTGTGGACTCTTTTTCTTCTTCCATCAAGTATGAAGTACTCATGGATACAACATAAGATGTCCCTCCAGATGCCCTTAATCTGTTCCAATTCAAAAAAACTCCACTTTTTTCCAGCTGTTGCTCCTCAGCATCCGTTTTAGGGAATTTACAGAAAGCCTCATTGGAAATGCTTGTTTCCTTTGAAAATTTTATTCCCTCCATTGGAAGTCTCATCACCTCTGCGATGAATTCCTCAGTGAGATTCACCGTAATGCCATGCAAGGTAACCCTATCATCAGCCCAATTTTTGAAAAATGCCGTTGTGATATGAGGTTTTGAGCCATGAAGTCGTTCCATGTAACTCACAACCTTTCCTCTATGCAGTATCTTCTAGACATCTTCTTTTGCTTTCCACTCTTCACAATATTTGGGTTCCTACTTCCTTGGTTCTCCTTTCCTATTATGAGCCATATGTATCTCCTTTACCGCCTGAACCCTGTCAGCTAAACAATGAACCCGACTATTACCAATTTGGGCCAAAACTCGCCTATATTTTGGCACATTTTGAGTCCTCCTCGTGTACTCTACAACATTTATGTTTAATGAGTGTATATATTCCTCCATGGATCTACTCCCCCAAATCATTAGTTTTTTATCCCAATCTGATCTCTCCCTCCTTAGCATGAATTGCATTATGATGAATGAGTGCTCTAAGATCCACGTTCTTGTTTAATGTCTCCTGCCATCTCACCTTGTGTCCTACTCAAATTGCATAATTTGCTAGCCAATCAGCAACTCCGTTTGCTTCACGGTAAGTATGGGTAATAGTGACTTTCTCAAAAAATTTAATTAAAGTTTTCATTTCCATTACCATAGCCTCAATTGACCATGAGATAGAATTTTTATTGTTTAATATATTTATGATAATCAAGGAGTCCCCTTCCAACCATAATTTAGAATATCCCAATTCAACTGCTAGCTTAATGGTTTGGAGGGCAGCACAAGCTTCAGCAATATGGCAGTTCAACTTACCAATGGGAATTGTAATAGCATTGATTATGTTTCCCATATGGTTTCTCAAGACTCCTCCACATACTACATTCCCCGAGTTCCCTTTAGCATCTCCATCAAAGTTCCCTTTGATCCACCCATGAGGGGGGACATTCCAAGTTACACCAAGTCTAGGATTTTCATTTTTTACATTAGACTTTTTTGATCTTAAAGGATTATCAATTTGAAAGGTAGGATTAGGATCCCTTTGTAATGAAAAATTCTCCTTGATAGCTCTAATGATGTTCTACCCCACTACCCATCCTGGAAGTTCTTTACTTCTAAATATACGGTTATTTCTTTCTTTCCATATTCCCCACCAAATATGGGGAAGAGTTAGTTTCCATAAAAAAAGAACATCAGGGTTCTTTGAGGGACAGTACCAACTTTTAAAAGATAGGTCCACACTTTTATGTTGAACCTAAGCAATATCCCAAAGATTGAGGATTTCTTTCCAAACTAGCTGCATAAAGGAACAGTTCACAAACAAGTGATCTCTATCTTCAAAACCTTTTTTGCAAAGAATACACCTATTCACTATATTTATTCCTCTTTTCTGTAAGTTATCAAGAGTCAAGATTTTGTTCTGGACAAGGGTCCAGAAGAAAATTTTGATTTTAGGGATGAGTCCCTTGATCCAAGCCTATGTCCATAATGGTTGGTTACCATTTCCCTTTGAAGTAAAGATGGTAGAAACTTTAAATTGCCCGCTAGGCTCGTCCTGCCAAAAAATCTTATCTTCAAGATTAGGATAGAGGGAGATAGCATTGAGGGATATTTGAATATTATTGAAACCTTGATCAATATCATTAAGTTTCACCCATGAATTGTTCTACCAGTATTGATTAACCATTATTCCATAGCTTTGCTTACAACAGTCAATTACTTCTCTATTTTGGAATTCTTCTATCAAATGGATTTCTTTTAACCAAGCATCCTCCCAAAAATTCACCTTTTTCCATTACCTACTTTCCAGGAGCTTCCTTTTTCTAAGATTTGTTTAGTACCCTGAACAGCCCCCCATATAGAAGATGGATGGGTTACATCAGGGTAAGAAAAGAATTTAGAGAGAGATTTTACATTAAATAAATACTTTTGCTTCCATATATTGCTCCATTCTTTGTTTTCATGAAAAACCTTCCAACCCTATTTTGCTAAGAGAGTTGTATTCATACTTCTTATTTTCCTTATTCCCAATCCTCCTTCCCTAAAAGGTTTACAAATTTTTTCCCAGGCAATTAACGGCATTCTCCTTTTTTCCTCTGTACCTGTCCAAAGAAAGTTTCTCTAGTTTTTTTCAATTACTTCTACAAATTTGGTTGGAATTCTGAAAAGACTTAAATCATAAGTAGGTATGCTTTGAAGACTTGCTTTGAGAAGGGTTAGCTTTCCTGCCTGACTGAGAAAATTTCCTTTCCATCCTGCAAGTTTCTTACTGAATTTATTAATGAGATCTTCCCAAAAGGCTTCAGGGACTTTCATCCCTAGAGGGAGACCCAGGTAAGAGGATGGGAAAGACCCAATAGAGCATTCAAGGATTTTAGCTATTTTGTTCTGTCTCTAAATAGGGGTATTAGTGAAGAACATTGCACTTTTATTCCAATTAATCAACTGTCTAGTGGCAGATGAGTATAAATTTATAGCTTGCTTCAAAGTTCTAGCTTCCTTGACTTCAGATTGCCCCATGAAGATAGTATCATCAACAAATTGTCCATGGGAGCATATAAGAGGATGAGAAGAGGGTTTAAGACCCTTAAAAAATCCTTTATGAACTAAGTCTCCTATATATCTTCCCATATAGTTGGTCATAATTACAAACAGAATGGGGGATATAGGGTCCCCTTGTCTCAATCCCCTTGACGGATTAAAGAAATGGGTTGAGCTCCCATTTACCAGTACAACAATTGAAGTTGTTGATATCAACTGATAAATCATGTCAACCACCTTTTGTTCAAAGCCAAAAGCTATTAAACTATTTGAAAGGAATAACCAGTCCACCCTGTCATAAGCTTTTGCAATATCAACTTTCATAATGAATCCCTCATTGTTAGAGCTAAACAACGAATGAATGTTCTCATGAATAGTAATTACAGAATTGAGGATTTGTCTACCTAGGATAAATCCATTTTGTTGGTCAACAATAATTGAAGGGATCACTTGAATAAGTCTAGATGTAAGAACTTTAGATATGATCTTATAGAATGAGTTGCACAGGCTGATCGGTCTAAATTGATCAGGTGAGTCAGCTCCTATCTTTTTTGGAATCAGACACAAAAAAGTAGAATTAACTTCCTTTAGTATCTTTTTGGATCCAAAGAATTCCTTCACTACATTACTTATGTCTTTACCCATGAATTTCTAGAGTTTTTGAAAAAATAACATGGGAAATCCATCTAGTCCCAGCGCTTTATCTCCTCCTAGAGAACAAACTGCTTTGAAGATTTCCTCATCCTTTGGTATTGAGCATAACATTTTGTTTTGTTCCTTTGAGACCAATGGAGGAACCACGCGAAGGATATCAGCCTAATTTTCTAGATTGATATTTATGTTAGCCTTCATTAGGGAAGAGAAAAAGGATAGCATTTCCTTCTTGATTTCTTTTTCCTCTGAAATCTTTTGATCTCCCTTGTTTAGGTATTGGATTTGAGTTTTAGCTCTATGCTTCAGAGTGGAGAGGTGGAAAAACTTTGTATTTTCATCTCCTTATTTCAACCATAACACCCTTGATCTTTGCCTCCAATAGATTTCTTCCTTGGTTATTATTTCTTGATATTGAACCAGCTTTTCACTTTCTTCAGTAATGAGTTCTGAAGTGTATCCATCTTACTGAATTTTTTCCTGAATTCTACCAATTTCCTCCTTGATTGTATTCTTTTTCTCAAAGATATTTCCAAAACAATACTTATTCCATTTCTTAACTTCCTTTTTAATGTTTTTGAGCTTAGAGACAACTCTAAAGAGGGCAGTACCCTTAATAGGTATATTCCACCACTCTTCCATTTTACTTTCGAACTGTGGGTGCTACAACCACATCTTTTCAAATCTGAATGGGTGATTCTTTTTCAGATTCCTTTTGGCTGCTGTGAAGAAAAGAGGATAATGATCTGAACCTATTCTATGGCACACTTCCAACTTACATATGTATTCTTTTGTCCAATCTGGAGAGATAAGGGCCCTATCAAGCTTGGCTTGTATACATTCATTACCAATTCTCTTATTGCTCCATGTAAACTGAATTCCCTGAAGTTCCATATCCATTAGTCCTTCTTTGTTTATAAACTCCATTAGATGAAATCTCCCTTCCAATTGGATAGTATTACCTCCCTTTTTCTCATGATCATATAGTGGTACATTAAAATCTCCCATTATAATCCATCGACCACTATAGTCTTTGCTTTTGAAATTTGAGATAGTCTCCCAGACCTTTTTCCTTTGGGATTTAACAGTAGGAGCGTAGATGTTTACAACATACCACCTTTCCTTCTAGTCAACACTAGTTATTTTAACAATCATAAGATTTTTACTTTCCGTCAAAATTGATCCAGAGTAATATTCTTCTTCCAAAGTATCATAGTACCCCCTGACGCACCTTCAGAACTACTAGCCTTAATGGAATAATTTTTAAAGTCTTTGATTTGTTTAGCTTTCTCTTTACTCTTTGTAAATATGTTATTACTCTATAAATTCCCATCAAAAACTTCTAAAATTAAATATCGATATATTATATATCAGTAAAAAATATTTGAAACTAATGATCTTATTGGTTTTTTAAAAGGTCAACTTAATAATAACTTTGTCCATCTAGACTTGTATAGGTCTAGTTTTGACTAATACTTTGGTTGAAATATAAGATAAAAATAGTTGAAATATATTCCAAAAAAATTCTACATTAGTCATGTAATGTTGACAAATCCACATATAAAGTCTAAAATCTAAGAACAATGCAAAATAACCAAATTTCTCTCTTCTAGGCTTGCACATAAACCACTTATAGGATTGGAGAACACAGTCAAGGTTTTGTCATTATAAAGACTTATTTAAATAAGATATCACTTTAAACAGTTCATAAAAAAGTTTTTGTACCTTCTCTTAATTTTTTTTGAATTTCCATTGGTTAGAAATGAAGTAATAAGATTTTTTGTTCCTAAAACCTTGTTTTAGAGTTTGACTGTGTTATAGAGAAGAGCTTTAATTTGATTATACATGGAGCCTAAATAATTTATATATATTATAACACATTTATAAGTATCTTAATAATCTTTTATAACTCTTCCAATATTTAAACTATTTCCATGTAATGATCTATACATGTGTTCAATGACTATAATGGTTGCAAGTATACCAAAAATAGAGTATTTGGAGGATTTTAACAACTTAGATTTTAAAAAAAAGTGTAAATTTTCCTAAAATGAATTTAATACTCTTTATATATGATTTAAAGAATTTAATATGGTAATTTAAACTTCTATGTCTCTTTATTTGGTAAGAAAACCATGTTTCCTCATACATAGTCCTCTATTACACTGGTAAACTGTCACTTAAAGTCATCTCTCATATTTTATCAAATATAATTTGTCTTAAAATCATTATAAAAATGTGAAATAATTAAAAAATATATGTCATGAAATAATAAATGTTCCTAATAATGTCCTCAAATCCTTATGAGATGAAAGTACCATTGTTTGAATAAGACATCATGTCACCATACACACATAATATTTCACTCAAGTGGTGGATTTTAAACATGATGATACATAATTATGATCATATGAGGAGGTGTAATTTATATAGGGTGATATAAGAGAGATTTCCAAATACCATTCACATTATTCAAACTCATTTCATCTAGAACTATCCACCTACTTGCGTAGACTTTGTTACCAGTGCTTCAATGGGAGGAGATAGGGAATGGCTTGGGCCCATCTCATTTACAGAAGTGAATAGGAATAAAAATGTTTGGAATAAACTTAAATGTTTGGGTATCACTAATTTTATTTTTATAATCATAGATCATGATGCTAAAGTGACCCGAGATTTTGTAGCAGTCTGAAACAAATGCAAGGTGACAATTCATGGCATAAAAATCACTATTATAGAGGAATTTATTGGGGAGGTGATTGGTATGTCCTATGATATTACTAAGTATTTCAAGGACCAAAAAAATAAATAGGATCCCCTTCAATGATTTTTTTATATGAATGAATTTGTGAAAACTAACAAAAAAGGCTTCCCTTGGGTACACCTTCCTCATCATTGGCTAGAAATTTGTTTCTAGGTAACGTCATATATGACCCTTGAGGGTAAATACACCCTAATATTTTCTCACCATTTTTTGTTACTGAATCACTTTCTAGGATATAAGATAATCCTTCCTTTCTTCCTAATTAAATCTCTTGAATGCATTGCTTTATATCATCAAGTAAATGAGACCAACCCTATCTTATATCAGGTGTTAATTCTTCTCCTCATAAAACATATCCAAACCCAGTAAGGTTGGAAGGTCCCTTAGGGAGAAATTTCACTAGCGAGGACTCTTAGGAGAACTCCTTAGAGGAGGATCCCACTTTATAATCCTACTAACCTTTTGAGAGTACCCCCCAAGCTAGTCTTTCCAAATCCCCTACCAATGAACTTCCCTTCAAGCTCTTTATACCTAAACCCAAGTTGATCACCATTGAAGAGGTAAATTCTGAGGAGATCACCCAAAAGGGTAAATCTATTTTATCAAAGGATAAAAAATAATAAGGTGCAGCTAGATAAATTCAATTCTAATGTATAAGAATCAAGGTTAACCCTCATCAATCTTATACAATAATGGAACACCCTTCATAGGCAACCCTAATCCACTATATAGTCCTTCATCTAGTATTTTAAGCCTACTCAAACCCCTATCAAATAGTTTCAAAATATAATGGAAACCCTCCACCTAGCTCCACAAAATTTACCCCCATAAAGAAGACTCTCCTACAAATCTAAGGGTAGAAGAGGCCTTGTATTATTCTTCTAGTAGAGGTAGCAGAAGGACCTAGAAACCACACATGGGCTAAGATATCAAAGGTTAAGTTGGACATCCCTATGAATAATATTGTGGAATATGAATACCTACTAGATGGGACCCCCTCCTAATCATTTTTTTTCTATTTTTCCCTACTTTTGATTTAGTATAGTTAGTTTTTGATGTTTTTATGGGCGGCCTAGTTTTGGCCTGTTGATACTTATGTATTTCACTTTAGTTGTTCTAGGATCCTTGTAAAACCTAGTTTTTTACCCTATCAAATAAAAAAATAAAACATGTTAACAAGTACTTTAATTCATATAACATACCTACAACACAAATAAAACTTGCTTTATTGATCATTTTACATAGATTTATTTACAAAATACTCAAGCCTAATGGCCTTTTTCATTCCTCTCTACCACTTACTCCTCTAGATTTGACCTTATATAGGTTTATTTTATTTAATTATGCTTATATATTATTATTTAAAACCTATTTCTTTGTAACAAACTATCTTAGTTGATTTGTGGTTCCACAAATCACCCAACTAGTCTATCTCTTAACAACTATTCCCTCTTTGGCTTCTTCCAACATAGCCCAAGCTTCTAGTTATGATTTTATATTATATTAACATTTAAAATGGATGAAATACCTTTTCAACATATAAATAATCCCATTAGGACTAAGATCCAAGATTCAAATCCTTTTACAACTTGGCTCAACCCTTGTAAACCTTCATAATTGATTCAAAATTTTATAATCTTCATTTTGGAGGGAAACTCCAATTGAATTATAGATCACACTTAAGGACTAGATAATACTTCTTATTGAATCATAAAGTACATTTAATAATTATAATATCATGACCAAGTACAAATTTTCATATGTACGTTATTTAAGTAATTTATATCTTTATGTTCCTATATCAAACTCCCCTGATGGAAAAATTATTTGAGCTCCTTCTCAAATGAAATGTTGTATTCTTATTCCTACACTTCCAATTTCTTAATTTATTCTTTATCTTGATCTAAATTTTTATTTCTTGTTTATTCTAGATCAATATTTCCTAATGCATGAATCCAATTGACTCAATTTCCTCTTCATTTTTTTACTAAATTTCAATGAAAATGACTCTATCTTTTTATTATCATGTTCTTTTATGCCTGCATATACAAAAATAGAATCATATTCAATTGTAAAAAATTTAGGTGGCATTACCCCTCCAATTTTTTTCTTCAATGTATTCCTTTCATCTCCACTTCTTAGAACTAGTTTCTCCCTTCCTAGTTTATCATCTTTTTAACTTAGAATATTTGACAATTCTAACTCAGCTTCCTTGATTGTTTCCTCATCTCCTATAAGGTTTGACTCTTTCATGATCTACTATCATATCATTTCTTCTTGTATAGTATACTCTATCATATTTTGATCAACAATTAGTTTGTCTTAAAATTTTGAAAATTGAGTTACCTCCTCCTACTACAATTCTAGTTCTATAAGCACTTCAATATGTGATTCATATTTATACTTTTGTTATGTCACTTTATATATATATATATATATATATATATATATATATATATATATATATATATATATATATATATATATATATACAAGGAGACAATTAAACTATTGGATAGATTTATGGACGGAAAGAGTGATGATAAAAACCCCCATAAAGTTATTGATATGTAGGAATATATATATATATATATATATATATATATATATATATATATATATATATATATATATATATATATATATATATATATATATATATATATATATATATATATATATATATTCCTACATATCAATAACTTTATGGGGGTTTTTATCATCACTCTTTCCGTCCATAAATCTATCCAATAGTTTAATTGTCTCCTTGTATAAAAAATCTTCATCTTCTTAAAAATCTATATTTTCACTATAAAAAATAAATGTTAGAGACAAAAATTTGAGGCCATTGAGCCTCTTCAAGTTTTAATTCTTCATCACCACTCATCTCTCCTTCTTTTGGATAGCATATCTCTACTTCTTCATGCATGTTCACTTGATATTTTATATAAGCACATTGTTCATGTTTCTCTTTTACCACTAATATTTTATCTTATTTGCTATATTTTTATTTTAAGCCCTCAAATTAGGATTATTATCCATATATCCTCTCACCTGCATATACACATGACAAAAAATCATTTGTTTTAAAAACTTGAGGCTTGTTTACCTTTATCTTCTCACTCTTAGGTTGTTTTTCCAATATCTTTAGTTTCCCTCTTATTTTTAAAACTTATTGTTGTATTTCTTCTTCTTATTGATATCTATGAGAAGCCACTGAACCATCCTCTTGATTCTTACTAAAATATTTGTGTTGAATCCTACAAGACTAGTTATATACTTTCCAAGATTACTCTCATCTTAGTTATCCCTCTCTCCATTTGTAACTCTATTTTATTAACCTCCTCTCTCTCCATATTCTTTTGGCATATCTCTTTCTCTAATCCCTTCACCTTCTTTTCTCTTTCATCAATTCTATTTCACCTTTCTCTCTTCTCAATACCTCACCTAGACTTCTTCTTCCTCTTGTCTAATCTTTTGGTCTTACATCTAGTCCTTGCCTTAGAATTTTATATATCCTTAGATATTTTTTATCTCTATATTATTATTATAAACCTCATTGTATTTTAGAGATTTCTAATCAATCTCCTTTACAATATTCTTGTCTCTCTTATGCTTCAAGTTTTCCCTAACTTCTTCATTGTTTACCTATAAATAATAACTTTCTTGTAAACTAATTAGTTGTTTAAGAGATTTCTTGAAGCTCTAATATTAAAAATTTAATGACAATCTCCAAATAAATCACATAATTTTAATTATTCAAGGCCCATACCCATGTTCATATTATTAGATCATTTTGTTTGATTCTTATATGATCTCGAGCTTTCTTAGTCACTAACCTTATTTGATGGCCAATTAAAAATATTTTTTATTTTTCTTTCTTGATATAAATCAATCACTTATTGTTTACCTTCTTGTTTTAATTTTAATAACATTATTTAATCCATTGTAATTACATCATTATTAACTTTATAAACTCCACTCAGTCAAGTTCTAACTTATATCAAGTATATTCTACCTTGGCACTAATCTATGTTTCCATTATGACCAATTCTGATATATTAAACATCTACTAGTTTTAGATATGATTCTCAAACTTATATTATAGGTTACCTCTTCGATTTTGGTATTCATAATACCATTAAGCTCCCTCAAGATGATTCAATGAGATTACTTACTTTATTCTTGAAATCTTATTAATGTCCTTAAACATGTTCATAAGTATGTACCCTAGGTCTACAATTCTACATTTTGAACCTTGTTATCTTTTTCAAGGCCTCGTTAGATATTCAAAATAATTATATTTTTCTATTTTAGTTTGTTTTAACATTCAAAACACCAATTGTATCACCAATATCCAAGAATCTTAACTCAGTCAAAAGAATAATTTGTAGGAATGTACATAAACCTATTTGATCTTAAGAAAGATATTACTAATTTAGTTTTCCCATTGAATAATTTTTTTTTTTGGAATCATAAATTTTTCTTATAACACTTAATAATTCCAAAACTTTAATAGAGACTTCTAACAAGATAATCAAGCTTATGTTATCAACTTCCACTTTTCACTTGTTATGATCTTGAACTCTGTCTAGACTTAGATTAATCTTTATAAATATGTTATTACTCTATAAATTCCCCTCAAAAAATTATAAAAATAAATTTTAATATATCATATATCATTCATAATTATTTCAAACCAATTATCTTATTGGTTTCTTAAAAGGTCAACTTAATAACAACTTTGTCCTTCTAGATATGTATACGTCTAGTTTTGCCTAATACTTCGGTTGAAATACAAGATAAAAATAGTTGAAATATATTCCATAAAATTTATAAAATATTCATTCAATTTTAAAAATCTCATATAAATTCTATAATCCAATAACAATGTAAACTAACTAAATTTCTCTCTTCTAGACTTACACGTAAACCACTTACAGGATTGTAGAACACAATCAAGGTTTTATCATTCTACAAGACTTATTTCAACAAGATATAAATTTAAATAATTAATATACACGTTATTATAAAATATATTCTTTTATTTTATGAATTTACATTGGTTATAAATGAAGTTATAAGCTTTTTTAATTCATAAAACCCTGTTCTAGGGTTTGACTATGTTATAGAGAGCTTGATAGATTTAATTTGATTATTCATTAAGAATAAAGACATATATATTATAAAAAATTTATAATTATCTTAATAATATTATATAACTCTTATAATATTTAGAGTAATTCCATTTAATTATTTATGCATGTGTTTAATGATTATAATTACTGCAAGTATACCAAAAATAGAATATTTTGAAGGTTTTAATAGATTAGACATTAAAAAAAGTTTAAATTATCATAAAATTAATTTTATCCTCTTTTTATATGATTTAACCAATTTAATACAACAATTTAAACCTCTATGTCTCTTTATTTGGCAAGAAAATAAAGTTTCATCATACACAGTCCTTTGTTATACTAGCAGACTATCACTTAAAGTCATCTCTCGTGTTTTATCAATTAGACTTTATCTTAAAATAATTATAAACATGTAAAATAAATAATAAAACATGTGATATAATTAATTTCATTCATATAACATACCGACAACACCAATAAAAATTGCTTCAATGACCATTATACATAGAATTATTTACAAAATACTCATGCCTAATGGCCTTTTTCACTCCTCTCTACTCCTTAATCCTATGTATTATACCGTATACAAGTTTATTTGATTTTTTTAGTCTTATATATTAATATTTTAAACCTATTTATTTGTATCAAACTATCTTAGTTGAGGTTTGGTTTCACAAACCACTCAACTAGTCTTGTCTCTTAACAATTATTCCCTCTTTGGCTTCTTCCAATGTCGCCCAAACTTCTAGATATGAATTAATATTATATTTACATTTAAAATGTATGAAATTAATTTTAAACATATAAATAATACTAATATGATAATATCCAAGGTTCAAAAACTTTTACAACTTGGCTCAACCCTTGCAAACCTTTATAATTGATTCAAAATTTCAAATTCCTCATTTTGGATGGAAACTTCAATTGACTTATAGTGAATACTTAATGACTAGATAACACTTATTATTGAATCTTAAAGTACCCTTAAGAGTTAATTTATCATGACTAAGTACAGATTTCATATCTACATTATTGAATTAGTTTATATCCTAATGTTCTTACATCAATTATTGTCTCCATAAACTTGAGTATCAAGTCTATCTTCATCAACATTGACTTGGATAAGGGTTTTTATGTTGAAGAAATTAAAATCAAGGATAAATATGTCAATTATTATAATAATCATGCATATAAATATTTTAAGCTCACTATGGGTTATTATAAATTGTATCTTGAATTTGTTCTTAGGTATGCTTGGCTAAATATTTTAGGAACTATTAATATCAATCTTACAAATAAGTATATGATTTTTTGTGAAAAAAAAATAATTCACACATATAAATAAATACATATGAATAAACTAAATATGTGAATGATTAATAAATTGAAGAGATTAATATGAAATTAACATAGAAGGAGCACAAAAAAGAGTCTAAAGAAGAACACAAGTAGTGGAAGAAGAACATTAGTAATATTAATAAATAAATCATGAAATAGACATAGGTACTTATTAATGAATCTCAAACCCTTCAAATTCTCAATATCCAAATTAACAAGTGGAATAAAAATTTAAAACAAAATATGAGGGAAATTCTAAAAGTTTTGTAGTATATAGAAATCAAAATCACTATGAGAGAAAATAATCATGTAGACATAAAAGTGGAGCATCAAATGATAAATAACTATGCATATACATTTAATCAAAGGATAAATAATTATATACATACATGTAATTAAATTAACAACTATTTTCTATGAATGAAGCCAAATAGCTAAAACATTGGTCATGAATGGAATCAAACTAGTGTAGCACATTACAAAACATGGAGTGAGAGGAGCAATCACCATAAATTTTAATGGAATATAAGAAGGAACATCTATGGTAATAAAAGTAATTAAAATTTTGTGTCATAATATTGAACCATTTTTCCATATTTTTCACCCACAATTATCACATACAAGTGGTTGAATGATCGGCTATGGTAGAAAGTGTGAAATTTAGTGAGGAACAATAATTAATTTTTTTATTAATATGTTTATATGGTGAAAAATTTAAATGGGTGAATTTTTATGTAATAAATGAGTTAAATTATGTACACCTAAGCATATGATATTTTTATATATATGTAGGTCATATATATTCTAATATGTGGCACACATAAATATTGGTTCATTTATTTGAGACATAAGGGTCAGTTGTATTAAATAATGTGTGTGTTAAGGGTTTAACCCCATACTATTATTATTATATTATATATTATAAATGGGGAATCATAGAACTCATTTGTAATAATTAATTCAATAAGGCTCGTTTTAATATTAGGATTGGAGTAGCATAATTTAGGCTATCCTCCATAAAGTGACATTCTCATATTGGGAGTTGTTGTGGAGTGATTCCTTCTTTAAATAATATTGTCTGGTGTTTCCCAATAAATATAATATTTATAATTATATTTTTTAATATATTGAATATTATGACAAATTATCCCACCACACATCTTTTATTCATGTTATTTAAGCTATATTCTACATTAATTATGTATTTTGGATATTTGGATCTTATCATACTCCCATTATTTCAATAACAATAGAAGATATTTTAAATATTATTATGACTGATATTATATCTAGATTTGATCTTAATTCTATTTTTTTTTTGAATAAAAAACATTTTTAAATAATAAAACATTCAAAAAAATTAGTGATAAATTCAAGATTATGACATATATTATCTACTTCTTATTTCCCAAAAGGAAATGTAAGTGTTAAAGATTTTGACATGACTATACTCAATATTATTTTAGAATAGTGAATAAGAAGCATCATGATTAGAAAAATCCAAATACATTTCACATTATGGGCATACATAACAAGTGTTATAACATCTACTAACATGTTTTTCCTTATTTTTGTTATAGTTATCCTTAAATTTATAAAACTTTGAACTATTCAAAAATATTAATGCATTAAAATAAAGTATTGATTTCAATTTAAAATAATATTTTAATTACATAATTGTACTTATTATAAATTTAAACAATACAAAGGATTTAGGTACTTATCATGTTATTATTTTTTGTAGGTCTAATATAGTGTGCAGGTGAAAAAAAGGTTGGAAGTAGAATACGATTTGATTAGACAAATAACTATGTGTCCTTAAATGACTATAAAAATATTTTAATTTATAGATAGTTTTGCAATACAATATCACATGTCATCTACCATATTTGTTTGTGTATAATGTGCCTCTCTAATTTGGCATTAGCCTCTCTGCCTACTTGTAATATGTATTTGTGTGTGATATAAAGGGTTCACTAAGTGCACAGTATCTAGAAACATGTATCCTTATCTTTGAAACCCTAATCCCACTTTCATCAATAATTTTAGGCATACAAAATGGGAAATATATGTGTTTATCTAACCTTATCCACTCCCTTGATGAATGGATGAACACTACCTATGTACCTAATACTCTGAATAAGGAATTAAAATAGAGAAAAACTCTCCATGTTATATGTATATGTGCAATGGTGCTCATTTTGTTAATTTAACATGTAATCTAGATTTTGACACTTTAAAAATGACAAACTTGGCTCGACTTACATCCTTAAAACTTAGATAGTGCCTAGTATTGTGACTAACTAATGAATTTAAAATTTTAAAGTGGTTCCTATGAATGTGAATAATTATATATGTTTTTCCTTGATGAGCGATTGATTTATGAAATTGTAAGTTCAAAGTAGTTCCTATGAATATTTAAAAGTGTATATGTTTTTCCTTGGTGAGTTATAGATGATACAATAGGTTTAGACCTATTATGTACTTATATGGGACTCTTTGGGTACCCTTTCACACCACTAACATGTGAAACATGCATATTGGCTCATAAATAACATTTTAATTTGAAAAATGATTATTTCTTGGTATGATGAGTGTTGATATTTTGATCTATAGATAGTATAAGTGTGATAATGAAAAGGTTAGGCACAAACTAGGGACCTTTTATAGGTGTTTGATCACACATCAAGAAGGTTAGACCCATATAAAGTGTTTGGATAGAAAAGAATGGTGTCTAAGAGCCATATTTGTATGCACACATCATGTAAGGTAAAGGTAGGTCAAGGATGACATTACCAAGTGTATAAAACCATATTTTAGTGTCTAAAAATCCCTCCCTTTTATTTTAGTATGGAAAATAAATACAATGGTGGATTAAAATGATAAATCTATGTCCTTGAGTGTATACAACACACTTTGTATTTGGATAAGGATCAATATGTGAAACTTTATCCATGAAAACCTACAATGAACATGTATCAACCAATGTCTATATGTGAAATGAAATTTAAAATGAAAATGAAACTTTTGAAACTTAATTAGTAAGGAAGGAATACACATGTAAGTGCATCAACCATGTTTCTCTTAATTCATTGGAGATAATACTTATTTTTGAGTCATTATATACTATTCCTCCTACTGAATCAATGAAAATTTGGGATTTTTATCCCTAAAAAATAGAAGGTTGATAATGCCCTAATGGGGAAATGTTCTAAGGCAAGATACATGGGTTGGGAAAATAAATGACTCAACCTTTAAAATTAGTTATATGCTAATGAATAACATTGAACCTTTACCACACTACTCAATAAATTAATATTGAACCTAAAAATGAAATGGGAAGCCTATGACCAGCTCATATAGGGTGAATCAACTTCTAAAGATGGACTTATAGATTCAATTTGTTGCCTTCATTACCATGAACATCACATCAATGCCATTCTCTTAAAAATAGAAAAGATTAATATTTTATGCATGAATAAATTTTATTCCTTTAATTTAATCCAAATATTGGCAACATAAAAAATTACAATAGTATATTCATGAATGGTGTTCATGCCCCTAATATTATGTAATCGATTCCAACATGATATAAAATGATATACATTTATATCTCATTTTTAAAAAAACATGAAAAATATAAAAAATAATAAATTATGTCCCACTAAAATGTGTGTATATGCATTGCATTTGCCCCCAAAATCTATCCCAATCTACAAACATTTGTCTCATAATTTAAACAAATCTAATATTTATAACCAATATAAATTTTCTAAATCATGTGATATCTCCCAAAATATAAATTATATATAAATAGAGGATTAAACCTCTATGAGAAGCCCTCTAATATTCTCCCATTTTTAGGTGGGTAATGTAGCATGTGAATTACTCATATTAAATGAAAAGAGTTAACTAAATCATGCTATGTAAAATTATGTAATCATTTAAAAGTGTGTGTTAACATGTCATCATAGTATGAATGTTTTTTCAAAGCATATATGAAACATGTAGTGAAAGTCATACAAGTGTCATATGAATATAGATATAGAAACTAGGAACACAATATTAATTTTACATAAGGAAAGTGACATGCTAACTTTCATACACTCAACTTCTTGAGGTCTAGCCAAGATGACCAAAAAAAAGATGATAATCTAATAGGTCTATGGGTTTGGGTAGTTATGTTGAGGTGAAAGGATGAGGGTTTTGATGACATGTGATAAAATTTTCTCATGGAGATACTAGAAGATATCTCTTGCATCATGTTTATCATTGAGAGTATTAACTTGAGAGGAGATAAAATCCAAATATCCCTTAGTGTGAATGAGGATAAGATATATAATTTCTTCATCAATTCTAAGTATTATTCATGATTGGGTTAGATAAACCTAGGTAATTGGTTAAATTTATTGTATTAACTATGTCTAATTAATTTCATCTGATAAGTAAATGAAATATGATGAGGCTAGTCCTAATGAGAAAGAAAAGGAAGAAATAAAAATAGATACTTGGAGGTTGTTAAATTGATGAGATAGAATATGAGGGGGTTTGATTATTTAAGAATATTATACATATGATTTATAATCAATAGCTTAAAGTTGGATATTGATGAGATGTGGAATAGGATTAGACTAGAGTATTTCAATTTTAATCTTGGCATTAATATTGCTCTAGATGTTACTAGCATAAATGGATATCTAACTCTAAGAAAGATGCCTACTTTGTGAAGGTATAGTTTCTCTAAAAGCATCATTCAATGGAAATTCAATGTTTTTTTAATGTCTAAACCATATAGTTTTTCTTAACTATTATTTTAAAAAGTGTACTTTTTTTAATGTTTGAAAACAAGGTTTAGGCTTGTGCATGTTTTGACAATGCTTTATTTGATTCTATATCTAATGTTTTCGATAATAATTTACAAAGAAAATTAAAATATACCACTTGTTGAAAATAAAGTGTTTTCAATAATTAGATAAATATTTTAAATCAAAACAAATGAAAATTATTTTCTTTTTATTCTTTTCAATATTTTCAAGAATGCAAATACTAAAAATTGAATTCTAGATAAATGGTGTAAGTATTGGTTTTGGTTCTTCCTAGTTTGATTGTAAATTTTTACTTACATGAATTAAATGGAATATTTATTTTATGTTAATTTTTAATTAAAATAATTTCAATATAATATTAATTGAGGTTTTTAACATGCAAATGAATAAACTAGAGCTTTTTTTATGCTATGCAATTTCTAGTTTTTCTTATGAACTAGTCTAATATGCAAGCTAGATTACAAGTTATTTGGATTTTTGGTAGTTTTATGAAGCTATAATTATTTTATAGTTTAGTGAATTAGGTTTTATAATTTTTATTTTTCTTATTTACATGAGTTTTTTAACATGGAAAATAAATAAATTGGATTTTGCATGCAATTTTATTTTTTCTAGATTTTGGGGTGGGGTATGTGTGTACTTGTTTATGAATATACATTGGGAAAAGAAAAGAAAAATATAATGGATTTGAGTGGATATGTTTAGTTTCCATATTGACCTAATATACCATATATTAAATGAAAAATATTATTGTTTAAAGCTTTGATATGAAAATGTAACTAAAGAATCAAATTTACTTTTTTATGCCAAAGGAAATAGAGGAGAATGACTTATTTTATTTTATTTAAATATTTTTTTAATATAAACTAATATAATGAGTGATAATAAATAAAATTAATCTATTGTATTCTAATAAACAAAATTAAACTAAAATCAAATCCTCCAACTTGACCGCTGGTGAGATCAAGTAAAGGTGAATAAGTAATTGGTGTGAGTATACAATCCTTGTGGAGCTAGTACTTTACTCACTATTTAACTTGGGAACTTTATAAAAAATTAATGACAAGATAATATTATCAATAAACACATAATTATGAATAATAAATAAGCTATACATGGTTGGATTGATTGATTCAAGAATAACAAATAACTAGTTGTAAATTTGGTAAATTCACTTCTCCAAAATTGTGTAGAGTGACATTAAAATGAATATATATTAAGGAAAATTTTCTCCAAGATAAAATAAATTAGGATATATATTTTTAAAATTTTAAATATTTAATCTCTAGTACAATTTTAATATATGGAAACCTAGGAAATGTGAGATACTTATAAGGAAAGAAAACAAATTGCACTTGAGAGCTAACTAAAGCTTGATTGGGAGATTGGTCAAGTTAAATTCATAAGTAATGATAAAAATAAGAGTAATAACGAGTTTGGAAACCTTAAAGATGAACAAAAATTAAAACAATAAACAATATAACTGGAAGCATGTAAAACGTGTGAAAAATGAAGTCTTAGATGTTAATAGTAAAAATGTGCATATTGTGATGGAATTGTCATAGTAGGTCATAGAAATGCCACTTTTTCTAATGGAATTACCATGGTGATTATGTTTCTACTAGAGCATTTATGTAATCATTGTGGCATTTTCATTTTCACTATTGAAATTTTATGACTTAGTCAAAAAATTAAATTTAGAAGAAAAACACTTGGAAAATGATAATTTGAAAGGAACAAA
The DNA here is from genome assembly GCA_037957365.1 of Torreya grandis. NCBI lineage: Eukaryota > Viridiplantae > Streptophyta > Pinopsida > Cupressales > Taxaceae > Torreya > Torreya grandis. The sequence continues at coordinate 2,319,554 of JARHVA010001596.1, read as the reverse complement.
GACTAGGAAATAGATAAAAATAAATCAACATAAGGAAAAACTAGGTATAAGCATATTTTGATAAAGGTAAACACATCATAGTTATATTTGTCATGAAATGTTTCACTATGCCTTATTTGGGTATGTACATATTTCCCCCTTGGGGAGACATTTCATCATGAATTGTTGATGGTGTTTTCCCAAGTATTGTCACACTAAAATGGAAAAGGATGGATAAAATAATTATCTCTCTTATATGTGCAGCATAGTAAATTTAATTGAGACACCCTCATGGCTTGCTAGTAAAAAGGATGAGAATCAAGTGCCTTTTAACGAGAAATCAGGTTGGATAATCAAAACATATACAACTATAATTACCATGTATTCAAGGATGAGAAAACTACCTAAACCATATTTTAAGAAGTGATTTCATTGTGGAGTGAATTTGACCTACAAAACTAAAAATGAAAACATGCCCTACAATAATACTAAGCAAAATAAAATATTAAAATAGTTAGTGTTTGATAAGTTTTGGGTTAGTTAGGTGATAAATTCATATCAAAATATGAAGGAAATAAAGTTCTAAAGTAAAATCACTAAAAATAGAAAATTTTCAAAACATAGTGGCTAGTAAAATAGACTATTTATTTGAAAACTTTAGAAAAACATAAATCATTTGTGTAATTAAGTTTTGATAAATTTGAGATCAATACCTATGATGGATTATCACCATAAATTAATCATATTTATTTTCATTAGGAGAGGATGGAAAAAATACCAATGGTAGGAACATTAGGTCAGGGATAGGTAAATTCTACTCACTTATATGTTTTTCCCTAATTTGGAAAATTTACTTGAAAATGAGTTTAAATCCATTAAATTTTAAAATTAAATGCATGGATGGATTTAGGGTGAAGGGTAAATTATAAAAATGTTAAATTTTGTCTTTTGGTAAAATTTTGGGTAAATTAATGGGGCTAGAGTGTGGCCATGACCAACAGGAAGAACCACTAGTGTTAAGATATAATTATTGTTCTTTAGAGACCATTTGTTACATATCTATCATCTAGTTATGTTTTAATATGATTTAATTACATAAACCATAATGGAGGGAAAATTTACACCATGTAAGTCACATAACTATCATGCATTAGTTACGTAGCTATCATTTGCATAAGGTAGTAGTTTCATCACAAGAAGAGAAGAAGAAGCTTGGATTAATTTTCAAGGATAAAAAATTGATTAAGGTTGTTTTTAATAATATTTTTAGGGTGTCTACATTCAATGGATCAGATTGAGGGAGCATGAATGGATTCCTATGATTCTTAGGTATTTAACATCTAACAAGTTAGCCACACTAGATAAAGCAATAATACTTAGTATTGCATAGGTGGGGATTATTTCCCTATTGAGTGGGTTACTTTGTGACTTATTAACATACTACGATGCAGAATAAAATAATTTCAAGTTCCCAAAGTCCCCAAGATATAGGGTATCACTCTCACATATGTGTATAATATACTACACCTACTAACTACATGTAGGGTTATGGGCTTGAGAGAGGCCATGGATAGAGATGAGGCTACCAATTGGGAAGACTAATTTGGTGATATAGATGCACCTTACATGGGTGTGAAATATGAAGTCATATTTATGGGGGTGGAGTAGGTAGTGATATTGACCCTCTACAAGGTGATTATAGGGATCTTTGCCTCCAAACTAATAAGAGATAAGGGGACACATTATCTTATCTACATTTGGACACTTATTATTAGGGGGATAGAGGATAGCCATAAATTTTCATGAGTCCATGATGTGTTAATGAAAACTTACAAAGATATTTATCATATCACTAGGTTAAGGGATTTATCTATCAGCCACCCTATAGTCATCATGATCTGCGTATATGAGGACATGATCCATTACTAGAGAAGTGTAGTAATTAGGGATACAAATGCCATCAAGGCATCTAAGTGGATAGGTATGACACCATTCAAATATTTTCCATTATTAGTAGGCATGTTAATATCAGATATATGGTGGATATCATATCAAATCATGGTATCATAGTGGAAATATTAGGTGATGACTCTAAAAAATTATGAGTGCATGAAATGTGAGGGATGGGTATTTGTATATATATTCACCCCATGGATAGGGTAACCTAATAGTTTAGGCTACATTATGGATCCAATTTATCCATTCCCTAGGTGGTGCTTAGGTGGAATAGAGAGATCAGAGATTCTAGGCTAGTGATATTAGGATGGCATCCCTCACACCTAGGACTCCCATCATGGGTATAACTAAGGGGGTAGTGAGAATATGAGGATATGCAAAGAAGCACCTATACATGTTGTAGTTTTAGTGGGAGGTTAACAATAGGTACAACCACCACCATAGTATAAATAGTAGGTACATGCTAGAGATAAAAGATATAGAGGATAGGCTATTATGTGGGGGACTAGGCACCTACTATAGATGAGTTAGTGTGAGGAAGAGGAGTCTAAAATGATATCTAATGAGGAATCATAACCATATTAGTAGGTGGGCGATCCAAGTAAAATAGTGTGATTTTTTACTTTATAAATTTTATAAATTACATTTAATTTTATTATTTGGTTATTATTTTTTTCTTATATGACTTGAAATCCAATGCATTTTATTATTCTTTGGTTACATAGTCAGCCACTCAATAAAGTATCATGATCATAGACACTCTATTCAACCTTTTTAACATGATCATTGGTTTGAGTTGGGATCATTTTTTAGTGAACATGGGTCTTCCTATGGGCATAGGTAGACACATAGATGTTTTCCCTTATACATTTGTGGAGTTCACTCACCAGATGAGTGTTAGGTAGGTTAATCCCAAAAACTTTATTATTTATTTAAATATTTAATAATTGTATACAAGTAATGCATCACTTTATGTGACATAATCACTATTTCTTTGTTAGTAATTTTTTATACATGTAAGTAAGTTAGTTTCATGGGTGGTTGACCCCATTAGATAGTTACCATTGGTAAATATCTTGAAAGGTTATGAAAACTTTATATGTATGTAAATAACATAATCTTTTGCCATTTAATATATTGAATACTTTGAATTATTTTTTTATTTGATATGGTAAAAGCCAGATCTTATAGGGACTTAGAACCATAATAATGCATTAAAAAAATTTAAACAGACCAACTAGGGCCAAGAAACCAAAAAATAAAAAATAGTACTTAGGATGGAAACAAAAAAAAGGAAAACATAGCAGAACTAGGAGGATGGTCTCTCATGGGGTTCATTAAATTTAGCAGTGTCCTTTGCTAGGATGGTTAGTTTATCCTTTGAAACTTTGGCCTAAGTGTGGTTCTTGGTGCCTTCAACCGCTTCATAAGGGAGGATCATTCTGGGTCACTTTTTACTTTTTACATACATGGGATACTTTATACTTTGAATTATTATTTCTATGTTCATCCTCCATTAACAGTCCCAACAATAGAATCAGAATCTTGGTAAAGGAGGAGAGAAACAAACTAATGATGGAAGGTTTGCCAATGTGAAGATATTTTTGTAAATATACAATTTATAAGTAATTATATAGTTCTAAGCTTCTAAAAAGTTTGTTTTTTATCACATAAAGATCAAAAGCCTACAAATATTCATTTTATATGGCCTCAAACTCTCCTTAAAGAACTTGTATGACATGAAAATGAATTAATGCGGCCTCACACTTTTTGAAATCAAATTATGTGCAAACTAAATCCTTTTCCACATGATAGTATGTCCTAAAGTACAACATTTTCTTATAAAAACAAAATATTTATGGTGTTTGACTTCTTGTTTTGGTGTTGTATTGCATACAATGTGTTGCAGAAGGGTTTCTAAAGACATTGACAACTTTTGGAGCAAGTAAATTTGATCTAGAACAAAGTAGTATGGCCCCATGCAAAGTTTTTTGATGGATGGCATGTTTAAGACATATTACATAGTGAATTTTTCCTATTATTTATTTTTAATATTATTTTGGACCCCAAAGAAGAAAGAAACACTTTTAACATGCAAGTAAATAATAGGGTAAAAGATTTTCCATGCACATATTCCTTTTTATTTTTGAAAAATCTTAAAAATATACTTTAATAAGATTATCTTGGATTTATATCTCTAAATTACTTATAGTGGAGTTGGAAAATACCATTTTGTAAGTTAATTACATTGAGAGATCTCAAGTTCAAAAACCAAACAAAGAACTTTTTTCGTCAACCTATTTTTGACCCAAATTAGTTAAAGAATATTTTTATAATATTTTCATTTAAAATTATTTTTTTAATTGGAGATAAAAGGGTGTAATTTATGTGAATTTCAACACTTTTTATGACCTTTGCATCTATTCACTATTTTTTTACGAACGTGGTCATGTGACTAGTCAATATCTAGGTTTTTTAACATTTATGACACCTCAGAATGGTCAATTTTATGATTTTAATCTTATTTATAATATTTTTAAATGAAATTTATTAAAACTTGTAATATAATGGTGTAAATTATTTTATTACTCTTACTTGTAAAGACTAATAATTCCAAAAATCAAAACATTGTAATTAAATTTTACTTGAGGGTAAAGGAAAATCCCCATTATGCCTAATATTATCTTATTTTATTTTCATTATGTCCAAGATCATCAATCTCATTTTAAAAATTTGATGACTCACTCCTAAAAACTATAAGGAGTGGAGAAATAATATGAAGAACTCATTAGTTTTTAATGACTTGTGGGAACTCATTAAAAACCAACCCACACCTCCTACTTTTTGATGATGGTTTTAAGCACAACATAGGATTTATGAGGTAACCTTTAATGTTTTAGGATTTACAAATCAAATTCACTCTAAAGCATGAGTTACAGGGTATTTATTTTTATGAACAACCACTTGGAGGAATACCATGAGAACATAGGTTATTTACCACATGTGAGAATGGATGAATGGAACTATAAGAAACTATAAGTATATTTGAAATGGTTGGATGATCGCTAATATAAAGTGGGTAGGACCAAAAGAAATGACAAAAGGAGGGAAAGATAGTGTAGGAAAGAAAGATCTATTTTAAGAATTAAGAAAACTCCCAAATTGGTTTCATAAAAGGGACAAGTGTCAAAACTAATGCCTAGTTCAAGTTAGTGTAGAGTACAAAACAAATAGACATAATAAGGATTCTAAGGATAAAGGATATAATAAATTCAAATTCATTGGTTAAAGGTTGTTTCCACCATAATTATGTTTGAACATCTAGAAGTGGGAGATTATAACCAGGAAAATAGAGAGCATCTAGATATATTATTGAAAAATACTAGAAAGATATATCAAAGACACTTCTACACCATTCATGAATTAATCAGTAAACACATTGCCATTAATCAAAGATTCATATAAATATAAAATAGCTTATGATCATTCCCATTTGGAAATATATAGTAAATAAAATAATAGATCATTCAAAATACTTTTTTCACATAATGAATTATTGAATACGATAACAAGATTTAGATTCTTAAAGTGTAAACACATAATTATACAAGAAAACACATACAAAGACTAACTTATAGAACACTCCAAAAGTTTTTTTTAACATATTGAATGTTGAATTCTCCTCTTACAATTTAAAATTGTAGGTTTATATAGACTTGGGGAAGGGTTCACCTCATCCTCCAAGTTGATTTAAAATTTTAAATCTTGTTACAATTATATTAAAACATGAATCTAATTCTTAACTCAAGTTTATAGATTATGAGTTTGATCTTTAATCAGGGTCAAAATTTTGTTCAATCCACTTGACTTTGGCTTTTGTAAATTGAAGGTTGAAACTATAATTTGTTATTGCTTGCAAGATATAGCAGTTTTATTCTAGTATCATAATGCAAGTTAGATTGTATTGGAAATTGAGCCTAAATATAACTTTAGTTAGGATGATCATCAAATTTATCCAATGCAAAATATCAAAAATATGGTTGAAAGTTTATTCAAATTCAGATCACACTTCCATCTATCTAACAAATTTTTGTTCAAAGGTTTAATTTTAATTATCCAGTTGGATTTGGCCATGTGTCATCTCCTTTCATGGCCAATTTAATTTAGTATAAAAGAAGAGGCATTTAGTCTAAAACATATAATACATTGAAGTATTATGCTCAGCCTTCACTAGTTTCCCCTTCTAAATGTCATTTCCATTGCCTTTAGATTTCAAAATTTTTCCTATATTTCCTTCTTTTACTATGTATTTTAATTTGGCCATAGCCATCAAATTTATCCCCATCGCATTCTACCTTTGAAATGTATACAATTGTAACACTTGATAGCCTCTCCAACTTCTTTAAGATATGCCTTTACTCAAATTCATGACATTTATCATTTATTCATCCATTTTTGAATATTCTTCTTTATGATATGGCTTTGCTTTTATTTTAGCCTTCCCTTTATAGCCTTGATCACCATCAACCCATATTTATCTATTGATTGGGATAATCCAATGGTTGATGGCCTCATAGGCTCATTGTAAAAATCTATGTATCCTCTATGGTCTTGGCCTTTGATATTCCACTATGTGACCCCATCATGTTCCCTCAAGTCCTCAAAGACATTCAGACACTTGGTTATATCTCTGAGTCATCATGATCTGTGATGATTCCATGTGGAGTCACATGGGACAAGGGGACTATGGGATATTTCCATTAAACTTACTACCCATTGATGCCTCCTAATTCCTAGTCTCATGTGATGATGCCATGTGGAATAATTTTAGATCATGGAGCTACATAACTACCTTGACAAAGACCTCAAAAACCCTCTTCCTCTTTGATCTCTGAGATCATGCCATGTTTCATCATCTTGGTGATTGGAGAAACAAAAAGATTTATCCAATTTTCATAAGTTTTTCCTCGTGATTTATAACTCTAAGTTGACCTCTCCTAAAAATTTAATCGATGACATGCATCCACATCTCAATTAATATGGTCTTTGGGGCTAATACATAGACTTTATCTCACTATAATGACCTCACTATCAGATGAATGACGCTTATCATGATCATTTGTCATAGAAGGATTTAAACTTATAAATTTGTTCAAATTTCTCTTAAATATCAAATAAATGTGATTGAATTACATGGAATAATATTGATGGCTTGGGTATGATAGATATTGTTGTAAACAAAAAGATAAGGAAAAAACACACTAAATCAGGATGTTAATAAGTTAGTTCAAAATCCAAAATAAACTCGATGACTCTCATAGATTAGACATGATGACTTTCATAGATCATACATGAATTTAACCAAAGTTAGTTCCATTTTTCATAGATGAAACCTTAATAAAAATACATAACCTTAAAAAATATATAAGATACAAAATTAAGCAAAGCCACATTCAAAATAGATTTAACCCATATATTTATCACTCATCAATTTATAATAAAATACTATAAGATTGAGAATATGAATAGTGTTTAAATAACTAAAGCATTATAAACCCATATCCATTTTCAACATGAAATGAAATACTCATAGGCTAGAATTCTTAAGGAAAGGGTGTATAACTCTATAAAGTTAAACCACTTACCCAAGCCCTAATGTGTAATTATAAACGAACATTGTGAAAATTATGAGGTTTATAAGACCAAATAAAGAAGTTTTTAACTAACATGGGTCCCTATTTGTAAATATAATGGGTGGTTGTTGAACAATAATAAATTTCAACTCATGAGCAAATACTCTTGAGTATTTGCGAACACAAGACTTTTGGTTATGTGCTTCATTAAAACTACAAACCTTATATGTAAAGAATGAATAAATTAGATAAACGAAAGAGACCCTTTTTTTATGTAATATACTAAACCTTCTCATTCCATAATATTAGTGTGTAAATGTGTGAAATTCATTTACCCCTTATCATGATAATTATATCAGATCAATGAACATAAGTTGTAGGTTTTTTTTTTTACACTTTTAAATTTAAAGCAAGAAGGAAGTTTGGGCATTGTTCTACTACCAGCCAATCATCTATAGCCTTGATAGATATACATCTAATTCTAATCAAATCATTTCTCTACTTATATTCAAGCATCCATATGCCTAGTAGAGGTTACTTAAATTACCCTTACCTATATGTTCATATGATTTTGATCCATTGATTTTTATTTTCACTCTCTTTTCTCTTAATTTTTTGTATATTTATATTCATGTATTCATTCCATCATAGAGTACTAATGGGATTTGGGTTGAGAACAATTGTTAGCTAGTTATAGGTAAATAAAAATATTTATTATGTGTCAATACATCCCTACCATAATGTATTTATATCATTGTTTATTATTTATCATTCCAAGTATTAACATGTACAAGTGTAATTGATCTTGAAAATAACAGGTCATTCTAAATTCACATGAAAACCTCAAAACATATTTTATAAACCTGATGAATTCATTTAATTCAGATAAAAGCTAATTTAAACTATAGTACATACTCAAATTTAGGATTTTTTATACAACAAAATCACTCATTGTGAGTACTTATCATAAACCTTTCTTTTATAATAATGGATAAGGAATTTAAATGATTTCAATAAAATAAGCTCTAGTGCTATGAAACAAACACCACTAACCTATAAAGTATCAAAACCAATTAACCAAGCAAATAAATTGAAAACAAGAAAGTGATATAATAAAATAATAAAATAAAATATATAAAATAGAGAGAATATTCTAAGAAAATAGTAAAACCTTATCTAAGCCTAATTATACTCAAAACTTATAGTCATTACAAAAAACTTCTAGGTGGAACAACCATGACATGGTGTTTCAATAATTAGCCATTGATTAGAAGATTGAGATCATTATCTTGGAGGTCCTTCAATCAAAAAGGATTGTTACCCATAATCTTATAAAATTTATATGGCCTAATCCATAGAGGTGTGAATTTGTCATGATGTCTTTTCTTTTCATGTGTTTTATCCATAAGAGGATAAGGTCTTAGATTATGAAGGCTTTATTCTTATATTTTTTTTCAAACCATCTTTTTAATGACTCAGTGCTTTCATCTTCCATATAAATTATATCTATCAATATGGCCTGAATCTTCTCATTTCCCCCCATATATTCATGTATTAATTGATATGCCAATAATTTTAGAGTGATATGGAACATTAGCTATTGTCCATATACTGGTACAAAAGGTGAATCCTCAAAAGCTTGTTTATATCTAGCTTGGTCTACCCATAATGCATACTTTAATAGTAGATTTCATTCTCTAGGTTTATCTTGGGTTAACTTCTTAATAACATCTATCAAATTCTTATTAGTGGATTCAACCACTCCATTTCCTTATGGGTAATAATTGTATGAAAAATTGATGATGATTTAATTATCATGTGCCCATTCTATGAATTCAATATATTGGAATAGAAGTCCATTATCATATACTAAATAAACTAGAGTCCCAAATCTACTCAATACATTTTCTTATATAAATTTGATAGCATCTTGAGTTATGGAATTCTTTGTGGCGATGGATTTTATACATATAGTGCAATAGTCAGTTGTTATTAGGATAAATTTGTGCCAAGCTAAAGAATTAGGATTGATTACACCCACAAAGTCTAGCCCCTATTGTGTAACAGGTTTATCCTCAATGATTATCTATAAAGGAATAGTTGCATGGAATTTCATTTTACCAAAAACTTGGGATTCATGACATTTACTTACATGGAAATGAATGTCTTTAAAATAATTAGGATATTAGTGTCCCATTCTTAAAATTTAGTGGGATTTAGCATTTCCTAAGGGATGTCCACTATCTATTTTCTGATGTCAATTATCAATAATTTTAGTAGCTTCTTCTTTGGAGACACACCTTAAGTAAAACCATTCATTATTTCTTCTATAAATGACTCTTTTTTTATCATATAATGTGTAGATTTGAGTCTAAGATCTCACTTATGTTGTTTATTTAATTTTGGAGAACATGTACCTATGAGAAGGTAATAGATGATCTAGTCATACCATTCTATGAATCTAGGAATTTGACTCAAGAGAGGATGGTTAGTATGGGGTTAGTTTCAAAATGAAAACAAAATGAAAGAAACGCACTAACTAGCATAACACCTCTAAGCCTAAACACTAGGGAAATATTAGTTAATAAACATGAATAAAACACACAAATAAAATGCAAAATAAACCTCTTTTACCTTCCTTGGATGTTCCAAAATGCTTGTTGTAGTGGCTTGCTCATCTTGTGCACATAAAGTCCTTGGCAATGGAAGCTTAGCTACCTCCATCTCTGCTTGGCACCTTTGGATTATGGCTTGGCTTAGCTTGGATTAGCTTGGAATAAATTTGGCATGGTAACACTAGTTTCTTGAATCTTTGTAATCAATTTTACATTATAACTTTGCATAATCATGTCTTAGAAATGATGTTCATGGCCTCTCTATTTATAGATTTTTTAGAATGTCTAGAATCAACCTGAACCATCCATCCCAAGATTGAGATGTATGGCTAAGGATTAATCCAATTATGTAATTAAAATCCATAAATAGGCTCATCAATATTTGGGATAAAGGAGAAATTAAGAGGCATGGAGGGCTTTGATGAGGCATGGGAGGCATGAATCCTGATATTTGTGGCATTTATGGCCTAGGGATGTCTTCCCTAGAAATTAGGTCACCTGAAGATGTAGATATTTAATATCCATTTCCAAAAATAAATTTTCAACAAGTTTCCATGGAATTATTAATTAGGCCTTGATTTGGGCTACTTAGCTCTTAAGCATGTGTTAAGCACGTTGTGCTCAAATTATTCAAATTGATTAGAATACCTTGTTATTGGTCTAAAATTTGACTGATTAGAATTGGAAGGCAATGTCAGATGCATTAGATCTATTATCCCATTTAGGATTTTATTAAAAAAAAATAACAAAGGCACATGTCTTGTGCAAGAGATTTAATAGGAAAGATCAATCTAGAACACCTAAGTGCAAAATTAGGATTTTGACTTAGAATGTTCTAATCAAAGTTACCTAGCCCATAAATTGCATTGCCCTATTCATAGATACCCTAGCCAAAATTGGCACTTTAATATGTTAGTTTCACATCATTTAACATGTTTTAGTGTTTTTAGGCCAAATTGTGCATTTTGGGTGGAAATTGATGAAACCCCTGATTGAAGGTTATCGGTGGCCATATTTAGGTGTATATAGTTTTACCCTATTTGAGAAGGTGTTAAAAGCTATAATCATAGTAACATATTCTCAAATAATGAGAAGTTCATGTATGCCTATAACTATAATGATGATAAACTAACTGTATGATTCCCCCTTGAGGGAACGGTGGGCACAAGTAAGTCAGCAAACAATCCCTTGAAAAGAAATAATCAAAATGAGGGGACCAAATAAAGGAAAGATGGTGAGGAGAAAACATAATGATACTAAAAAGTAGTTAAAATCATTGATAATTCAAGTGAGATGGTGTATAATGGTTTTCCCAAAGGTGGTTATAAGCATTATACCCTGATAGTGGCAATGTGGTATAATAACACAATGATTTACCCAAAGGCAGTTATAATCATTGAGAAGATGGAGCTACCCCTATTAAGATAGACAAATAAGATAATAACATGCCTCTATATAGAAAAAAAAAGTAAAGTGGTGATAACATAATGATTTTCCCAAAGGTGTTTATAATCATTCAGAAATGTACGTGGGATGTTATACAATGATTTTCCCATAGGTGATTATAATCATTTTACCCTGATTATGGAAAACATGATAAACTTGGTTGAGGATGATGATAACTTAACACAACCTATTAGTAGAGAGATGCTCGTCTGAACTAATAAATATTGAAATTATTTCATGTTTAACTACTCTATTTGGGATATGATTAGGATAAAATCAGGATGTTGGTACTGAAGAGATGCTGCCATTACTGAATAAACTTCTTGAAGTTGAGGTTTGTTGTAGCAAGTGTTAGTAGGCATCATGGTATAAAATCATGAGGACTTGGTTGAAATATGCATGAGGACTGACTCCAATAATCCACTACTCAATAAAAAACAATGCACCAATGATATAAACCATGATGACCATGTAAACATATGAATATGGATGGATTTGATTATAAGTGTGATTGAAGAATCACCCAATGAACACATATAAATTTAATCAATGTAATAGTGTTGAAAGTAAACATATAAGTAAATAAATAAACAAAATAAGTAGAAACAAAAAAATAAACAATGTAGTAGAAACCCTATGAATATTTCTCCTATAAAATACGTGACAACTTAACAAATGAACAAAATGGGGGAATAGAAGAAAAATAAGGGGGTGGCCAAGTTGTCTCCATATGCACTAGGCAAGTGGATGCTACCTACATAGTTCTATGGATGTAATATCCAATAAAAAAACTTTAGACCAAATGTAGTTCTCCTAGGGAATGGGAAGAATGTGATAATTGATGAAAACAAATAGAATGGATGTGATAGAAGAAGAGGAATAGTCTTACAAAATGGTAAGTGTATGAGATAAAAAGGCCAAAAGGATGGGGAAACTAAATGACAAGTGATTTTTTTGTAACTAAGGGTTCCCAGAATCCTTAAGGCAAAGAAGTGGTCAATGTTTTTATTCTTTTCCAATGATTTTTAAATGTTTTTGGAATTGTTTTAGAGTGTTTCAACTCAATCGAGAGTGACGATACACTAAATGGTTGCTCACAAAATGGCAAGAGCATGGCTTAAGTTGCTCACAAAATGGTGAGATCATGATGGAAAGGGTGACTAAGCTGACCATAACAAGTATCGAGCACTACCTATATAGTCCCAGAGTAGGACCTCAAGTCATTATAGTTATACCCTTATAGTAGAGGAATTCGACTAGTGTAGTAGTCAATTCAAATAAAATAGGCACAATTGGTAAAAATGTAAAGTATGACATATGAAGTGGTAAGTTGGTATGTCAAGGCTTAATATGGCCCCTAGTTTTCCCATAGGTAGTTATAACTAAGACACAATGGCATAGATCAATGGTACTAATTTTTTCAAAGGTAATTATAATTTGAAACTTCTATCACACTATCTTAAAATACAATCTCTGTTTGAAGTACTTAAACTAATTGATGAAACTGATCAGATACCTCAATGCTAAAACTATGTAATAAATGGAAAAAACCAAGGTCAAATGGGCTAGGATTTTGATCACACTGGGTCAATAAAATGGAAGTGTAAAGTGGATACGGTGAAGAGGATGGATAAGGATGGTATTTGTGAAAATAAGAATAATAATAAAATGGCATAATTAAAATGGTCCTTATAGATAATACACCTTAGCCTTCAAGCATAATACCACTTGAGATGAATAATATTAATCAATTATGTAATTTCATCACCATCTAGTGTGGAAAACCTATATGCTCTTGATTCATAATCTACAGTGATGATGAAAGGCCCTATTTAGTTTCATTTGAATTTCCCTTTATGCTTCTTCTCACCCATGGTATTCTTTTGGTTTTCTTTAAGAACAAGATCATCAAGTTTAAATTTTTTATACTTAATACATTGATTTTAGTGGCCTTTGAGTTGGTTTTAATATGATAAAATATTTTTAAGTGTGGCTATGAATTTCTCATCAAGTAGGTCTAGCTCTTACAGGTGAGCTACTCGATAGTCATGATCATCCAAGACATGCTTGAAAGACATGCGCAGTGAAGTTAATTCAACCTCAATGGGAAGGATGGCTTTAGTACCATAAACAAGTGAGTATAGAGTGGCTATTATAGGGGTATAATGATTGGTATGGTATGCCCAAAGGGTAGGTAATATTTGCAAGTGCCAATCATGATCGACATCATTGATAATATTTTTGAGAATATTGACAATGGTTTTGTTGGATACCTTAGTGTGGCCATTACCTTGAGGGTAATATAATATATAAAAATGTTGTGTGATGTTATATTTAGTACATAACTGGTCTACACCCTTGTTCTTGAACAATCCTCCATTATTAGATATAATGTCAGAGGGGATACCATAGCAGTAAATGAGATGGTTGAAAATGAATTTATAAATTTGCTTTCCAGTCATATAAGTGAGGGGTATAGATTCAACCCACTTATTAAAATATTTAGTGGTGATAAGGATATGTTTATGGCTATTAGATGAAGTTGGGTTAATCTTCCCAATGAGGTCAAGTCCCCATGTTGAAAATGGCCATGGTGTCAACATCAATATTAAATTTTTTGTTGGGGCATGTATCAAATTAACATGCCATTGAAATTTATCACATTTTTTTACATATACACCACCATTTTCATCCATTATAGACCAATAATAACTAGTACACAAGATATTTTTGATAGGACTACCCCACTATAATGAGCACCACATACTCCTTTGTGAACACTTAATGTTAGTGTAGACTCTGCCAAAGTTAAACAACAGAGTAGAGTTTCATCAAAACTATGATGGTAAAGGGTGGATCCAAGTAAAGTATAATGAGTGGAATGATGAATGAAGGCTTTGGTTTGTTTTTGAGATAGGCTATGTGGTAGAACTTAGTCATGAAGGTGGTTATGGAGGTCTGAGTACTAGATTGAATTAGGACCAATAACATCAAAAATCATTACAATAGTTGAAGGTTCATGAGTCAATGTTAATAAATTCTTGATGAAGAATTGATACTCTTTAGCTTTATCTATTTTTGAAATTAGAGAGCTAATGGTATCCATGGAATTTGTAGTTATGTTACTAGCCCTTAGTATGTACTCAAACTAAATATTGGTAATTTGTTGCTTAAGAGTGTTGACCATGGCTTTATATAGAACCAACTTGTCATCTTTGGTCTAAAAATGATCTGTGACTTGATTGATGATTAATTGAGAATCACCATAAACTTGGAGATGAGATATATTATAATGCACTGCTTGTTGAATTCTGACAACAAGTGCTTCATACTCATCCATGTTGTTTGTATGAGGAAAGTTTATTCTAAAGGATTTAGGGATTAGATCCCCCTATGGTTTAATAAACAATAGGCCTACCCCTAATCCATGTGCAATAAATGAACCATCAAAATATAGATTCTAAGGCTATTCCTCAAGGGGTGTGTCAATGATGGTTATTATAGATTCATCAGGAAATTGAAATGTGAGTGGTTATGTATCTGTGAGAGGTGCTTCACCAAGTTGATCTACAAGAACTTGTCCCTTGATTGCCTTCTGAGTGACATAATCTATGTCAAAATCACTAAGAATCATGATCCATTTATCCATTTTACCTTGTAATGTTGTTTTAGATAGTAGATACTTGATCAAATTTACTTTTAAAATGACCATGGTCTTATTATTCAACATGTAGTGGCATAGTTTCTGAGTTGTGAAGACCATGGCCAGACAAGCTTTTTATATAGGTTCATATTTATGTTCATATGTAACCAGGGTATGAATTAGGTAATATATGACATGATCCTTTTCATTGTCATCATGTTGAGCCAAGAGTGCCCCCAGATCATGGTTGGTATTTGATAGTTATAACAAGAATGGCTTTCCTGACATAAGAGGTAATAAAATAGGTAAATTAAAAAGATAGTTTTTGAGTTATTGAAAAGATATTTGGTTGTGATCATCCCAGTCAAAATCAACCCCCTTCTTCAAAATGTTTGTAAATAGATGGCACGTATCTTCTAATTAAGAGATGAAGTGTTAAATTGACTGGATCATACCCTACAAACTATAGAGTTACTTTAAATTGGTTAATGGTGGCATCTCAGTTATAGCATGGACTTTATCCAGATCAACTTCAATACCTCTATGAGACATAATTAATCCAAGTAATTTTATTGAATTTACACCAAACACACATTTCTTTAGATTAAGTCTAACTTTTTACTCTTGTAATCTTTCAAATATCTTATGCAGCACTGCTAGATGGTTGACCTTGGTTTTGTATTTTCCTAATATGTCATCGACATAGTCTTCAATAATATCATACATTATATCATGGAATATGGCATTCATGGCCCTTTGATATGTATCTCTATCATTCTTAAAGCCAAATGGCATTACTTTATAACAAAATGTTCCCCATGGAGTGTTGAATTTTGTTTTATGTTGGTCTTCTAGTGTTATTTTGATTTGGTTGTATCCTAAAAATCCATCGATGAGTGAAAGTATTTCATAACCTACCATGGAGTCGATTATCATGTCAATATTAGGCAATGGAAATTCATCTTTAAAACAAGATTTGTTGATGTCTCAAAAATTAGTACAAATTCTAATCCCTTCAAGATTTTACTAATAGGTGCCACATTAGAGATCCATTCTGAGTAATTAATGGATCAGATACATCCTACTTCTAAGATTTTTTCCAACTCTTTCTTTACCAATTTATCAATGCAAAGATACATTTTACATAAATTTTGTTTTACTAGTTTGGCATTATAATTAACCATAAGGTGGTGTATAAATGAGGTGGGGTCTAACCCTGGCATGTCAAAATAGACCCATGTAAAGATATCTACAAATTCTCTCAATAGAGCTATAAAGACATCACAGTCCTCCTCAGTGAGGGATGGTCCTAATTTTACCCATTTTAGGTCTGATGGAGTCCTAATATTTACCTTTATCATATCTTTGACTAGAAGGGTCAAGACATATTCTATGATAGTAGGCAATGACTTGAACTATTGAATTATGTCAAGGTCCTTTGTTAGGACTTGCTCTTCAACTTCTCTTAGGTATGATGAATCTGAGTCCCCTAATGGGAGATTTGGCCATGCGATAAAAAAATTGAAAATTCTTAAAGAATTGGATCAAATACTTGTTGTTTCTCAAAGATAAACTTGGATCCATAGGCAAGTTCATCGTTGGTGGTCTCCTAGTCTAAATTTGAATAAAAATGAACACCCCCATCTAGTGGTGCCTAAAACAAGTTTTCACCACTAGAGTGGCCTTTATTTTTACTTTTCCCCTAGTTAGAAAGTGCCTCAAAGAGGTTTTCACTTTAGGACCTCAATGTTTTAATTATTATTTTTTATCTAAGGGTGTTCACTCACTCTCCAAAATAGGTTATAGGATCCAATGTGATTGAGAATCATGATTTGTGATCTCTTAATGGAACATTGTCTCTAAGGCCTAAAAAGTCACAAAATGCCTCATCATTTTAAAACTCATCAATTGGTAGATTGGATTCTTATTAGTCCTAATATATTAGTTAAGGATAATATAATGGCAACGGGTTGTGATGAATGGCTAGGGTAAGGATACAAATGACATTGTTATCAAATAGGTTGGTTTCATCTAGGTCATCAAAGGTGAGGCAATGATCAAAGTCTACTTCACTATTGGCATCATAATCACTAGTCATTGGTGATGGATTTTGAATAGGATATGTGGGGTCACCCTAAGGTAGTTTAAATCTAAGTCTATAAGGTCTTTCATACTTAGTCATGAAAATTGGCTCAATGGTTCCTTATTGATTTGGCCTCAGGCCTCTTCCTTCATAATTGTGACACTACATGATCCTATTGGGAATAGGATACTTTTAATTTTTATATAAATCATCCTGGTTGTCATTGTATAACCATGATTCATCCCCTTTAAGAGGGTTAATTTCTAGGCCAAATGTTGGTACAAATGTGACAGGTCTCTTATCTTTGTTCTTTTGTTGCCAATGCATATGTGGGGTGACTTTAGGTCACCCAAAGTTTTTTGAATTTTGAGGAAGATTGGCAATATGAAATGTATCATGGGTCACATAATCTCTCAATCTATTATCTAAAATGGTGAAATGATTAGAAGCCTCAGGAGGTGGCATGTGAGAAAGGTGAATCCAAGGTATTAGGATCTATGCAATTATCTGGTTAAGGATCAATAAGTATAGCCTTTCCTTTACCCTTTTTATAATTTGGATTCATGCCATATTGATAATTATAGATTTGAAATTTGACCTCAAGATGCTTGCAGTGTTTATATGGGTGTAAATCTCCTAGAATATTCACTTCCATCCTTGAGTGGGAAAATTTGATACATTGGTGCAACATTGATGGGACTGCTTGAATCTCATGTAACCAAGGCCTTCCTAGAAGCATATTATATGATAAATCAAGATTAAGCACATGGTAAAGTGTATCATGTGTCAAAGGCCCAATGATAACTAGAAAACTAATGGTGCCTTATGATTCTCTTTCCTAATTATCATAAACTTTGATGGTTATCATTTCTAGCTAGAGATCTGCCATTGTGTACCCAAGAAGCTTGATGAGCTTTAGAGACACTATGTTGAGGTTGGATCTATTATCTGTAAGGACATGTTTCACTTTATGCCATCTTATATAAACTTCTATGTATAATGGATTATTATGGAGCAGGCCAAGGGAAGATAGATCACTTTGGTAGAATGTGACTTGTTAGGCTGGAGCTAGGTGTCCAGCCAAAGCTTGACATTTATTAGGGGATATGTCACAAGAAACATTGCATTGGGTCAAAAACTCATTCAATATTTTCTTGTGGATTATTGATGTTCATAGCAAATCTAAGATAGAAATTTATGTTTATGTCTTCTATAATTGTTTTATAATAACAAACTTCTTGTATTGCTCAGTAGTGAATGGTTTATTCTAAGGCTGAACAGTTGGTTGGATGATAGGAAAAATGATATATGGTCATGGGCCTAGGATAGTAATCTTTGACCTCTAAGTTGTGACTGCACAATCAAGATTAAATACTAGACCATTATTGTTAATCAATGTTGGGAATGGTGTGGGACCAGATAGGACAAGTTTCAGTTGTTAGTGCACTCACATGTGGTCATGTGGTAAGGATGAGTTGTTGATACAAGGTCCAAAAGGAGAAGTCCTAGTTTATTGGTTTTCTTGTATACATTCTTAGGTAAAATAAGGATTATCCATGTAATTTGGTTGAATGTTGTTATTTATCAATGATCTAGGCTTATTAGTGTTTGGTCTAGGATTAATGGAGATGGTATTAATGCTACCCCCTATAATATGACATACAACCCTATGGTATTCATGTGAAATTGCATGGTATGTTTTTTGGCTGTTACCATTTTGACCTTGGTTTTGTCCATTATTCTATCATTGTGGGTTCTTCTACTAATTTTGTTGATTTTGCTAGTTCGGCCTTTGATTTTGTTTCTACACTGGTTGTTGTTATTGTTGTTATTGCTAATTATTTGGGTACTACTAATTATTATGTTGGGAAAAGGGTATATAATAAATCATAAGAGTTTGATTAGAAGTGGAATCACCATTATCTAATGTTATCTCCCCATTCTTTAACATATTTTCAATTAAATGATTGATTTGGACACATCTTCATAGATTATGCCTGTTAACCTGATGATAGTCACATAATTTGTTTTCACAGTACCAATCAGGATAAGGAATGCCTTGTGGATAATGCTTTGGTATAGGCCAACTAATTAGATTAATGGCATCAATATTGTGAAATATAGACTCAATAGGTTCTCCTAGTTCACTAAAGACATGATGTGCATGCATAGTTCTCTTAAGAGGAGGGGTTTGCAATGGTAAAGGCTACTATATTTATTGTGTAGGTCTTGGTTGTTATGATTGAAGCATTAGTTATAGATGTTATAGGGTAAGAGTAAGCTGAAAAGGTAGTTCAAATGATTTTTACACCATTTGGACATGATGGGATCTAGTTACTCCATTTCCCACAACATTCCAATTGTGGTTGAATTACTTTGATCTTTCTTGGTTATTGGTCTATGCCAATTTCGATGATGGTGCTTGAATGGGATGTTAGTTATTTCCTTAATTGATACCTTTATTTTGATTAGTTGAATTAAGCTTGATAACTCCTTTATTGATAAGCACATGCTCAATCAACAAGCCTTTATCAATGATTTCCTTGAAAGTATGCACACATTATAGTTCCAAATGATAGGCTATCTCACTATGAAAATATTTAGTAAACACAGTGGCTAATTTTTTATCTAGTAGACTATGGGTGAAACAACTTGAAAGTGCTCTCCATCACTATAGATAACTTAAAAAACTCTCACCAACTTTTTTCTTTGCTTGCGTTAAGTCTACTAATGAAATCTCATACTCATGATTATAAGAAAAGTGTTGCATAAATTTATCAAAAGGATAATCAAAATCCATTACTAAATTTTTGGGGAACTTTAAAAACCACTCCAAGGCTTGTCTAGCTAATATCTTTAGAAATAACAACAAAAGTTAAATGTCTCTATATGCCATTGGTTGACATGCGATAAAAAATTCAATCAAATGAGCCTTAGGGTCACCTTTCCCTTTATATTTGTCAATTTTTAGTGGTTCATATCCTAGAGGAAATGGTATCTATAAATACTCCATGTTAAATAGGTAGGAACACATGTCATCTAATTTAAACCTTTTAATTTGTTTAGCAACTTGAATGGTAGCAATTACATCCTTCATCTATTGCAATTCTTAGGATAAGAAACTAGAAAGAACATTGGTTTGAGGGAGAATATTGGTTTGGGTAGACGGTTGGGAGGTCACAAGTGGGACACTTTGACTAGGGTATGATGGAGATACCTATCAAGGTATATTGGTTTGGTTGGGGAATGGACTAGGAATATGCATACATTGATTATGATGTACTTGAAATTGCACATTTGGTTGTGCAATATTTTGGTTTGGGTTGGCAATAAAGGTTTGAATCAGAGGATTTTATGGTTGGGATGGAGGAAATAACTATATTTTTCCTACTTTGGTTGAAAAGGTAAATGCTATTGACTAATCAAAACTTTCTATTGAGTGGGAACTTGTGGTCCAAGACCCTATCTCTAAATTTGTGGTACATTTTGAACCAATAGTTGTCTAGTAGGTACTTGAGAAACATGGGGACCTCCTTGTTTCATAAATCCCTATGAGGAAGTGAAATAAAGTTATAGATTTAGCATCTATCACTTACTAATATTTGCATGTTGTTGACTAGCCATTGCTTTGTTTTGGATTGTCATATTAGTTTGCAATTGAAGAGGTATGTCCATCATTACCTAGCGAGGTGGAACATTAGTTGCCCCTGATTAAGGTGGCAATGTTTTTTTATTTTATTGTGTTGATACACTAGATTGTACCTATTGTTATGGAATACTACTCGTTACTTGTTGAAGAGTAGGATTCATCACATTCTATCATTGAGGCATGGCATTAGTTATTGTTTGATTACCTAATCTCATAGGTTATACACTTGAGGAAGTAGTTGGTTGAAGTTGGGATGTAGAAAATCCTATTCCCTAGTATGATTATCTAATCATGGTATTAAATATAGGCACATATTGTTAGCTAGTTTTTTACACATTAGTACCACTTTTATCAGGATTGGATGTTGTTTGCACATTATCTACTACATTTGGTTCACTATTCTGTGTAGAGGCCGAAAACATTTATTCAATAATGAGCATATGCATGAAGTTATCTATTGAAGTAGTTTGTACAAATGAGTTAGAATTTGAATTCTCTTGTCCAATTAACTCTATCAACACTCATATTTAAGGAACTAGTTTAATGAGAGGCTTACTCACCATATTCATCTGATTGAAATCATGTGCTAGATTCAAGTAGGTTTGATATGATGTCTGCATTTGGTTAAAGTGATCTTCTATGATATTTTTTCCTAAATTAGATATATTAGGATCTTGGTACATTGTTTGGACTAGAACCATAGGATTTATAGAAGAATCCTATTGTTCATAAATGATATTATGGGGAAATCTTACTAGACTTGCTAAATTTTGATGGGGAAAGTCTGCTGGAAAGTTGGCCCCTACCTCTATGGATCTAACCAAAATCTCATCTTTGATCTCTAAAAAATGTCATTTAAATAAAAATAGATCATACATGAAATCCAAATTGGTAGAATATGACTGTTGAATAACTAGCTCATCCACTGTGGGTACTATAGCTAGGTATTGTGAGGTTTGTTCTTAGTCTTGTTCTAAATAAGTTGGTGTGTTAACCAAATATTTATCCAATGGATCTTTGCTTTATAACCTTTATTGAGTATTATAAGAGGGATAATAATCCATCTCATAATCAATATTATCTACATAGGGGTCTTGCACCATTTCCTCCTACATAACTACATTAATAATCCCTGGATTGTACATGAGTCCACTATGAGTGTAGGAATACATGTTGGGATCCATAGTCAATGCTTTATGATAAATAATCAAATATCTCTATAGAATCTAAAAAGGTTAGAATCTAAAATAGATGATGTTTCAACTTGGTCTAGATTCATCAAAAGGATTAAATGGTTTATGCAAAGATTTGTGAGGAAACAAGCTAGCATGAAGTATCTAACATTTCACTATTCACACAAAGATAAGCAAGTAAATGGACTAAAAATCAAAATGCCAAACTCTAAGGTTGATGTGTTTCAAATCAATCTAATCTATGAATTTAAAAGTTGCTAGGTCTTTTGGCCAAATGCGGCATCAAAAGCTAGGCTCAAATAAGGCATGCACTAAGACTCTTGTCCAAACAACATCACAAGCTAATCTTTAAAATAGATGAAATTTTTAATCTAATGGATTTGAAACACTTATAGCAAACAATAGGCATTTTATTCTTGGACATGAAATTGATCGACTAGGTATAAGCTACGAAACAAAAGGCACTTTTTAGAGATAGTTTATTTTCTCACAAAAATGGTATAAAACTTGGTTCTTTTGACAAATAATCTAGACAAAAGTGAGAAATATAACTATGCTTTAGATAAAGGATCATAAAAGTACACTTAGATTAGTCTAAAAATTTAGGAACAAATTTAAACTCTATGCAAGAGGGTTTATGAAATAATATTTTAAATGTTTTGGGTAGCGTAATGACACTATACTACCATAAAGGTTGACAAAAAGGTTTGTTTCAAAAAATCTCTAAGGTAAAGACATTTTTATATAATTTGACAACATAACACTACTTTTATTGACTCAAAATTTTTTGGTACATGGACTCAAAGTGCAAGTATTTATCATAAAATTGATTAAGTATATCAAGTGATGACAATGATTATGAGTCTTAAACAACCTTCAACCTAAATTAGAAATTAAACCTAAGTTCCCTCAAGTTTAGTGAAAATGGAAAACCCACATAACACATCAACCCTATGAACTTGTAAAGGTGCAATTCTGAATTTGGATTATAAGTGAAGGACTTAAAACAACTTTGGTAAAGATATAGACTCAATTGGGCAACATAACCATGCTAAAGTGGATGATATGACTCTCAAGCTTTTGATGAAATTTGAACAAGGTAAATTGATGATCTCATGTGGGAAACATAATTCCTCTTTGTTAAAGGAAAATTAGGACTATGTGTTTGGTTTGAATTTTTTGTTTACACCAAGTTTTGACTTTAAACAAAACTCTAATATAGGACAAGACTAACTAATTAATCACTCTTAAATCCTAAACTGATAAGGTTTTCTGGTATTGTTGGAATCTATCAATATACATAATTTGAGAGGTTTTTAAGTGTTTATCCAAAAGTAAATGTGTATTATATAGTAGGTTTTTGACACCCCCTTCTCTCAAATGATAGTACTGTGACATAGACCTTCAGGTGCACCTTTCACCAACAATACTTCTATATCAAGTGGGGATTTATCTAAGATCTAACAATTTTTTGAATGTTCTAGGGTAATCAATTATACAATGACTTTCATGTCAAATAATGTAAAATAAAATCATTGATTTTGGGTCCATATCACTTGGCTTGTTGCAAAAAGGTCTAGTCCTTTTTGTAACCACTACATCCTTTTGTTCACTTAGTATAGTGCGATGTCTAAAGTGCCACTACATCTTGTGTATAACTCCAATTAGGAGACAAATTAATTCAATGCTAGGAGGTGAAACCCCTAGTCAAAGATTCCCTAAAGAACTCATAGGAGGTGATGAAGTCCCCCTTGTAAGCAAAGTTTGCATAAAAATAAAGAAATCATGAAAGTAGAAAGACTTTAGGGTCATTGTCAAGGTCACCCAAACTTTGATGAGTTTTTGGGGAGTGCTTTAGATGAATTTATTTCTAAGCCTTGGACTAGGCTATTTTTAATAGGAATGGTGTTTTTGATTCCAAGGGTTCCCTAAAGGGGATAAATGGAAGAGCATACATGCAACATCTATCTTTTTTCCAAACAAAATTTAATCTAAAAAACTAAGTAAATATAAAAAGCTTTGAAAAGGTGAGTTCATTTTTCAGCCCAAATGGAAAATGAGGTGGTTTTGATTTGACCCCTTGGTCTTAGTTTCAAACTTTGAAAAATATTCACCATAAACATCTAAATTCTTTTGTTAAACACCAAAACAAGGTTCCTAATTGATTTTTAAGCATGCAAAAGGTGATCTAAAATATTTTTTTATCAAATTTCAAGCTTGGTCATGTAGTAAAAATGTTATCATGTCCTTTAGCCTTGAATCTCTTTTTAGTTTGAAAAAATGAACTTTAGGAAAAGAGCTCTCAAGTCTATGTTTTAAGAAAAACATAGTGACTGACATCAGTTTATATAACTAATGATGGTTACATTTTCTAACCAATGTCAGTTGTCCAACCAACATTAGTTATACCAATGTGATCAATGGTAGGTATCCAACTGATGCTAGTTTTACTAACTGACATTGGTTAAGCTATGCAACTAATGTCAATTTTACTAGCTGACATCAGTTACTGTGTAAACCCATGGTAAAAAAAATGGAAAAATAAAGTTAGAAAATCAATTTGCAAGATGAATATTTTAAATTTACAAAATGATATTTTTCATGTGTGGGATGTGTCTAGTCCCACCGGGCATGCCTTGATGTGAATCTAGGAATTTGACTCAAAAGAGGATGGTTAGTATGGGGTTAGTTTCAAAATGAAAACAAAATGAAAGAAACACACTAACTAGCATAACATCTCTAGGCCTAGACACTAAGAAGATCTTAGTTAACAAACATGAATAAAACACACAACTAAAATTTAAAATAAACCTTTTTTACCTTCCTTGGATGCTCTAAAATGCTTGTTGTAGTGACTTGCTCAGCTTGTGCTCATGAAGTCCTTGGAAATGGAAGCTTAGCTACCTCCCTCTCTCCTTGGTACCTTTGGCTTGTGGCTTGGCTTGGAATAAATTTGGCATGGTAACACTATGTTCTTGAAGCTTTGTAATCAATTTTTCATTATAATGTTTCATAATCATGTCTTAGAAATGATGTTTATGGCCTCTTTATTTATAGATTTTTGAGAATGTCTAGAATCAACTTGAACCATCCATCTCAAGATTGAGATGTATGATTAAGAATTAATCCAATTATGTAATAAAAATCCATAAATAGTCTCATCAATATTTGGGATAGAGGAGTAATTAAGATGCATGGAGGGCTTTGATGATGCATGGGAGGTATGAATCTTGATATTTGTAGCATTTATGGCCTGGGGATGTCTTTCCAAGAAATGAGGCCACCTGATGATGCAAATATTCAATATCCATTTCCATAAATAAAATTTCAACAAGTTTAGATGGAATTCATAAATATGCCTTGATTTGGGTTAATTAGGTCTTAAGTGTGTTTAAGCACTTTGTGCACAAATTGATCAGAATGCCTTGTTATTGGTCCAAAATTTGACTGGATTGGAATTATAAGGTGATGTCAGATGCATTAGATCCATTATCCCATTTAGGATGTTATTGAAAACAAATAACAAAGGCATATGTCTTGTGTAAGATATTTGATAGGAAAGATCAATCCAAAGCACCTAGGTGCAAAATTAGCATTTTGACTCAAAATGATCTGATCAAAGTTAGCTAACCCATAAATTGAATTACCCCATTTAGGGATACCCTGGCCAAAATCAACACTTAAATGTGTTAGTTTCACATAATTTAGCATGTTTTAGTGTTTTTAGGCCAAATTGTGTATTTTGGGTGGAAATTGGCCAAAAGCTTGATTGAAGGTTATTAGTGGCCAGATTTAGGTGTCTACACATTCAACTTCTGATACCTATACTTCATATATTTATTTCATTGATAGGCATATATCTATCTCAATAATAATTTGTATAATTTCCTGATCTCTAATTATTTGGATGGTTTAATTTCTAATTAAAATTATTATAACTTAAACATCCACTTACTCCTCCTTTCACCTAGTTGATTATGTCCAAGAGTGAACTTAACAATTCGATCTAGGATAATAGCATTAATCTTATTATATATAATATAATTTCTAAATTTATTCATATATTTAATCAAATCATATATTTGATTGTTTATGATGGAGTATTTCAATTCTACATCCTTCAAGTTAGTGCTCATGAAATCAATTAGATTTTCATTATCTTATCCCTTATGTGTAAGGAATATAGCTATGGTGTTCTTTAAGAAAAATAATATAAACATAAATCCTTGTTGAAATCTTGACCAATCAAAATTGAAGCCTACATATAGCATCTTTGATATCTTAAAATGCCTTTCTAGCTTTAGTAGTCCATTCAAATTTGGAATTTTGTTTGAGCATATCATTCAAAAGCTTGACTATTTCTTCAAAACCATAGAAAAATTATATTACAAAATTAATATTTAGAAATAATGATTTCAAATCTTTTTTAATATTTATAATATTTATCTTTGATATGGCTTGAATTTATTTTAGATCAATGAAAATTCCATATTTGGTGGTCACATATCCAAGTAGTTTTCCTTTTATCATTCCAAATCCTATTTTCTTTGGGTTTAAAGTCACTCCATACTTTATACATATATATAATATTTTATCTAGATGTTCTTTATGATTAGCTCTATTCTTGGAGATTACTATGAGATTGTACATGTAAATAAAAATGTACTTGCCAACAAGTCCTTGAAAATCATAGTCCATATCAAGTTGAAATGTATCTCATACATTTATCAATATGAAAGGAATTATTTTATATTCAAATTTTCCCCACTTAGTGGTTAAAGTTGTCTCCATTCTATATTTAAATTTGATGAGTACTTTGGATATAACCTAAGAATATATCTAAAAAAGGCAACATTTCAGAGCCACTTATAGTTTGAAGTACTTCATCTAGGGAAGGGAAAAGATAATTATCTATTTCTGAATCCTTGTTCAAGCTTATAAAATAAACACATAACCCAATCTCACCCTTTTGTTCTGACTGGTACAAAATTGGCTACCCAGGTATAATGCCTAAATGGGAATAAAATATTTCTTCTAGAAAATTTTGATCATCCTTTGCAATAAGAGGCTCTATAACAGAGTTGAATGGTTTTTGACATTGACTAAAATCCTTATGATGTTGTTTCAAATGTATGGTGTCCAATGGATCAAAAATCTTCAAGTCCTCATAAGTCCATACAATCGTATCCTTATATTTTATTAATATATATTTAGATTCATGTTTTTCAATTTTGGTATAGCTAAAACCAATATTGACATATTGGGGATGTTCATCAGTATCCAAATTTTCTTTTTTGAATTCAACTTCATTAATCTTGGATTGTTTCTATATTTGAGCTTTTAGGTCTATGTCAAATTTTTTTTCCAAAGAAACCATTTCGATGGGTATATGATTCTCTTTTAGTTGCATAATTCCATCATCTCTCACAAATTATGTGTTCATGTTTGGGACATCTTTCTCATCTATTATCTAAGATTCAAATACATCAAAATTGGTTGAAATTGAATAATTTGTTTATCATTAAATACCTAGAAATTCTCTATGTTGTCTAGCACTGATGGATAGGGTACTGAATCCACAAAGATTTTATGAATTTTTAATCATGTAAGGGTATCAAGATATCATCTAAAGAATCTAATTAATCAACTATCTAATTATGCTCTCTAGGAATAGATATAATGTTAAATGCTTCAAAATATTCCATTAGATCCCAAGATCTATGTTTTTATTTATTAAGGTATGACAATTTTCATTGGAGTTCACTCTTGGTATTATTGACAACTAATTTTGAATCTTTATATGCCACTAATTGTTTGACATTAAAATTTAGGGTTAACTTAAAGCCAAGAATCAAAGCTTCATATTTATCTCTATTATTAGTGCATGAAAATTGTATATTATATGCAGCCATGTATTTATTTCCATTGAGATCAATCAACTAAATTCCCACACCTAACCCTTACTTAGACTTAGATCCATTGAAATGAAGAGTCCATAACTGAGAACAATTTTTAAACTCTTGCTAAAGCTTTTATACTTTATAGTGAAATTGTAAACTCTAGCATGTGAAGATGTGAAATTTATCTTTTCATTCCTTGCATTATATTCTATGATGAGATGTTTCATCTTAGGCCTTGATATAATCTTATCTGATTAGATGTTCTTATTCATGGCATCTACATGTGTGAAAAATTAGTTTCAATGTAATGTTTTTGACTAATTATGACTTAACAATAATCCATATCCTTCTAGAATATCAACTAGAACACCTATGTACATCTGCATGTGTGGTTCAAAATCTAGTTATATGTGAACATTGGTAAGCTCTTTAACAATCAATACTATTTTTTCCCGATTACAAGACCATTCTCTTTGACTTATTTGGGGTCAATCCCAACTTTTGATAAATAGTTTTTTGTATTATAGTGGAATAAGCTCTTGAATCAACCAAACAATTATGTAAATTCCTACCAAATGCTATAACAGTTGGTATAAAATGTGGAACTTATGGTTTATCCTTGTAAATGACATTAGCCACATTGTTTTTAGATTTTTGAATTATAGATTTATCTATCAAATATTTCAACAAAAGTTTTTATGCTTTGTAATTTGAGTTAATTCATGATGAATAATGTTTTCTTTGGTTTTATTCATATCTTATACAATATTGCATCCTCCTTTATTTTACATCTATGTATTCTAAGTATAATTATTTCTTTTTTGGGTGGGTGGATTAACATTAGATTTTGGATCTAGAGGAATAACTATAATGTTATTTGGAGGAGTTAAAGTATTAGTTGGTTACTTATTACTCAGATTATAATTGCCTCTCTAGAAATATAAGAAAGGGTGTATTTCATCAGTATTATCTTTAAGCTCACTTTTACCTTCCACTAGAAATAAAAAATCATAGGTCTCAAATACCATTTTAGTGCTTGAATAATTGGAAGAAGTAGCAACAGACTGTTCTAATTGATTAAAATGTACATCATGTCTTTCCATTTCTTGTTGGAAAAATTCAAATGTTACACAAAATTCAATACAATATAATTAATTATGTTCAAATGTATTATGGACTCTACACCAATTAGGTAAGTTTATTTCTAATACATTTATCTTAGGTGATTTATTACACATTTGTTATGTAGTATTGTTAGATTTGTTGAAAGGTTTATTATATCTTTGAAATCTATAATTGAAAAAAGTATTTCCCATGCACTTTTGTAAACCTAAGAAATAATTACTTAATTTCTATATTTTTCTTTAAATAACATTTAGTTTATATTTATTCAAGTCTATAGTTTCATCCTACATAGTGATAATGTTAACGAGGACTAAAGCTTGACTTTGGTGCTGAGTGATTGTCTAAGTAGGATTACTCTAGTAATTGAGATGTTTAATTGGGTTATACTATGTTAATGGTACTGGATTATATATATATATGTACATCATTATGCATATAATCTATATCAATCATGCTATATATTGGACTCTATTTTGATGCTAGAGAAATGTTGGTATATAATTCTTGGGCTAGTAACCCATCCAAATTGAGCCAAGAAATTGATTTGATAAAGATTACAGGAAGTGATTGAACATTTTTGAAGATTCAATAACCAATCATAGGTAGAATCTTGTAACATAAAAGGGAAAATTATGCAAGACACATCTTCATGTATTAAATTCATTAAACCTAAATAATTTTTAAAAGACCTAATGTTTTCTTCATCAATTCTTTCTCTAGAGGAAGATAAATTAGGAAAATAAGTTTTCATATTTCTAGGTGCATGATGAATAGGACCAAGTATAGCCATAGCAGAACTAGTTAACCAAGGTAAAGCCATGGTATTTATGAATGGTTGACTTCTTGTAGGAGAATAAGACTAAGATTTTGCACTCTTGGAAGTGTTTTTTTCTAAACTTGGTCTTCTATTAGACTCTAAAGTTGAAGTTGGTGAATTAAATTGGGCATTAGACCTATTCATCCTTTTTGATGCATCATAGCGTGAACAAAATAAAGGTTCAATAAACCTCAATATTTGAGTCTTGGAAGCCTCTCTTTCTTTGAATTCCAAAAAATATTAAAACACTATCAAGTTAAAAATCCCTCCTATCAGCACAAGATTTATGAGATAACCTCTAACATTTTATGTTTGATGAATCAAATTCACTCCAAGGCACAAGTTGTAGGGTATTTGGTTTTATAAACAACCACTTGGTGGAATATGATTAGACCATATGTTTTTTACCACATGTGAGATTAGATGAATGGAACTAAAAGATACAATAAATATACTTGAAATGGTTAGATGATCACTAATATAGAGTTGGAAAGACTAAAAGAAACCATAAAAGGAGGCAAAGATAGGGAAGGAAATAAATATCTATTTCAAGAACTAAGAAAGCTCCCAAGTTGGTTTCATAAAATGGAAAAGTGCTAGAACTAATTCCTAATGTTGCTTTCTAGCATATAAAATATATATATATAATAAGGATTTTAATGATAAATGATATAGTCAACTCAAATTCATTGGCTAAATGATTGTTACCACTAGAATCATGGTTAGACATCTATAAGTGGGAGATTATAACTAAGAAAATAAAGATCATCTAGATCTATTGTTTCAAAATACTAGAAAGATATATCAAAGACACTTATACACCATTCATTAATTACCTAGTAGACACATTTCCATTAATAATATATGCATATCAATATAAAATAGCTTATTCTCATTTATAATTTATAAAAACTAGTAACTAAGATAATATATCATTCAAAAATAGTTGTTTCACATAATGAATTATTGAATCCATCAACAAGATTAAAATCCTTAATTCCTAAACACATAATTGGACAAGAAAACACATAAATTCCAACTTATAGAACACTCCAAAATTTCATTTTCTATATTGAATGTTGAATTCTCATCCTCTTGTAATTGAAAATTGTAGGTTTATATAGACTTAGGGAAGGGGTCAACTCTTCCTCCAAGTTAATTTAAAGATTTAAATCTTGTTAAAATTTTGTTATAACTTGAGTCTAACTCTTAACTCAATTTTATAGATTTTGAGTTTGATTTTTAATCAGGGTTAAATTCTATTGAATACACTTGACTTTGTCTTCTATAAGTTGAATGTTAAAATTACAATCTATTATTGGTTGCAAGATCTAGTAGTTATATTATAGTAGGATAATGCAAGTTATACTATGTTGGAAATTTAGTTGAAATATAATTCTATTTAGATCATTTAGTAGAGTTATCCAATGCACAATCTCAAAACTATAGTCATAATTTTATTGAGATTCAAACCATAGTTCCAACTATCTAACATTTTTTTGTTCAATACTTAAATTTTAATTTCCCAATTGGATTTGGCCATATATTATTTCCTATCATAGCCAATTTTCTTTGGTGTAAAATAAGATGCATTTAGTCTAAAACATATAATACATTGAAGTATTTTATTCAACCTTCACCAATTTTCCCTTTTGAATGTCATTGCCATTACCTTTAGATTTTTATGTTTTCCCTCTATGGTCTACATTCACTATGTATTTTCACATGTCCATAGCCATCAAATTTATCCCCATTGAATTATACCTTTGAAATGTATATAATCATGACACTTGATAGCCCCTCAGACTTATTTAAGATAAGCCTTTACTCATATTCATGACATTTCTCATTTACTCATCCATTTTGGAAGAGTTTGCATTGTGATTTGGATTTTCTTTATTCCAATCCTTCACTTTATAGCCTTAATCACCATCAACCCTTTATCAAGATAATCAAATGGTTGATGGCCTCCCATTATCATTACACAAATCTATGTACCCTCCATGATCTTGGCCTTTAGGATGGTTCCATGTGGTCCCTCATGTTCCCTAAGGCCCTAAAAGACCTTTCACCACTTGAATGTATCGTTGGGTCACCATGCTCTATGATTATTCTATGTGTAGTCACATGGGTCACATGAACTATAAAGTGTTTCCACTACACTTACTACCCATTTATGCCTCCCAACTCCTAGGTTCATTCTATGATGCCATGTAGCATCCTCATAGAGCAAAACCCTTTAAACTACCTCATCCAAGGCATTATAAATCCTCCACCTCTATGATCTCTGAGATCATGTCATGTTTCATGATCTTAGTGATTAGAGAAATAAAAAAACTTAGTTGATTTTCATAAAGTTTTCCTCCCAATTTATAACTCTGAACTGACCTCTCCTAAAATGATGATTGATGACATGCATCCACATCTTTGTGAACGTGGTCTTTGGGGCTACTACATAGACTTTAGCTCACTATAATGACCTAAATATTAAATGAGTGACACTTATCAAGATCACATGATGAAAAATGATTCAAACTTATAACTTTGTTCAAGATTCTCCCTAAACATCGAATAAACATGATTAAAATTCATGTCATAAGATTGATGGCTTGGGGTTGTCAAAGATTTTTGAAAACAAAAAGACAAGAAAAAAAAACACTAAATAAATATGTTAATAAGTTAGTTTAAAATCCAAAATAAGCCTGATTCAACTTACATAGATTAAACATGACTTTGACTAAAACCAGGTCTATCTTACATAGATAAAATCACTCAAAAAAATACATATCTTGAAAACATATGGAAGATGTAGACTTAGTCAAAACCAATTTCAAAGAGGATTTAACCCATATATTTATCATTTGTCAATTTAGAAGAAGAGCTTGTAAGATTGATAATATGACTAGTGTTTAAGTAAGCAAATCATTATAAACCCCTAGACATTTTCAACATGAAATGAAATGTTCATAGGCTATAATGCTTAAGGAAAGGGTTCACAAATCTATAAAATTAGAACACTTTCCAAAGACTAAATGTGTAATTCTAAAGGAACATTTTCAAACTTCTAAAGTTTATAGGACCAGATAAAGAGGTTTTTAACCAACATGGGTCCCTATTTACAAATTTGAAAATGGGGGGTGTTGAGAAACAACACTACTAAAGTAGCTAAATTGATTGAATTTCATAAGTTTAATAAATGTGTTATTGTATTATTAAAGTTTTCTCATTCTAAAAAAATTATCATTCATATAGAATCTATTAAAATTGAAGCATGGAAAGTGTAGAGAACACTAAAAGACTTGTATGATAAACAACCTGCATATAATAAAATAAATCTTCTCATGTGGCTACTAAATAATAAACTAAAATATAATGATTGTGTATATAAATACATGGCATGAATTAATACATTGAATCAATAATATTTAACTAGAGGTGGAAAAATAAATGATGATATGCTTATTTTTATCATTTTTAATGGTCTCACTTCTACCTATATAAATTTTGTATGGTGCTTCAACTTAGTGATCAACTCAATAGAGAAACATTTGATTCCATTTTAGAATTACTCACTCAACATGAGTGTTAGTTTAAAAATAATAAAATATAACCTACATAAGATGCCTAATTGAAAAAGGTAGTGAAACACCTACTTTAGAGAGGACATGAACAAAGACATTTTTAGAACCATTATTTGAAACATTCTCTAAGATATTATCCGAAACATTATCTATGACATTCCCATCAGCTTTCTCTCAAGTCCTCAAAACATATACATCAACATAAGCATTGTTCTTGATCCAATGGTTACTCCAGTGATTCCTTGATTTTTGGTTCTTGTAAACACAAGAAAGAATCTATATGCTATAAATGTGGTGGTATTATCCATATTATTGATATATGTCCTCCTCAGCACCCATAATCCTTATACAAAAATATATATAAATTAAAATATTTTAATCATTCTAGTACATATTATTCATGTTATTATAGCTACTCAGGTTATTATTACACTTACTCTAATCAAGATTTGTGTTACATGGCTAAAGCCTATGGTCTTGATGGAACTGATGATCTATTATGAGCACACAAAGGTTCACCCATCTTGTGTAACCTACTAAAAAATGATATGGTTTTTCTATAGTGGTAGTTTTGGCTTGGATGTTTTTACTTTTAGTTTAGTTCTCATTTTCTTAAATTTATTAATATTCTTAATGAAGAGTAGACATAATTTTTTAGACTAATTTTTTCATTGCATACTTTTCACCTCTTTCATGATATTGGGAATCTAGTGCATGAACTTTGATCGATCATTGATGGTTATATTGATAGGTTTTTATGTAATACATTATGTGGATTGATGTATTTGATTAAGATTTTGATTGTGTTCTATTGTAGTTATTTCACTAAAATATTTCTTATTTTCTAAGAAGAAAATTGTAAAACTTAAAATAAGGGTGTGGTTAGTATAACCTAGATATGTTGTGCATGCATGAATCAGATGATTTTAAATAGTCTTCTTTATCTAGGGAGGATGACCTATAGATAATAAAGCACTAGAGGAATACATGGTTAGTGAAATATTAGGGTGGATTACCTAACATGATCTAGATCCAAGAAGCACAAGTTATCTTGGAGGCTATCAATCCACACTTTTAAAACATTTAAGTTTTAATATGCTAAAAATAGATTATTACAATGAATAATAAAAGGTACTAAAATTGAATACTAGAAATGATTGAAATAAACAAGTGATCTTGACTAAAAATAGTAATAAATAATTTAATACTAATGCTAAATTACCTAAAATTAATTTAGAAAGTATGTTATAGTTTTGTGATAAAATAAAAACTCAAAAAGTGGAATTTGGGTGTAGGTAAATGAGTCAAATCAGCTTGCTATTATGAATGACACATAGTGATCATCGATGGCTGGGTATGACCATTGGTGATTAGGTGACCATCAAAGGTTGTTAATCATTGGTGTTTAAGGAAATCCATTGCTAGTTAGATAATATTATCGGTGATTACTATAGGATCTAGTTTGGAAAATGAAATATACTGAGGAGAGGTTATAGAGAGGTTTTAGGTGTGGATTTTGTGTTTAATATTGGTCACAAGATAGGAATTGATACTCAAAGGTCTAGTTCAAGGATTGGGTATTTGGGTGAGTGAGAATGGTTTGTGGGTGGGGAGGATTAACTATCTTAGAGTTGAAAAATGACAACACAAAAAAGTGAGGTGAAAGAGAAATGAAGGGGAAAGATACAAAAAATGGAACAACTATAGCTAATTATTGAATTTTGATGAAGTAAAATATATAACTTAGCTTTTGGATTTGCCTACGATTCAAAACCTCTTGAACCTACTTGATTGATCCTCTTGATGATTGATCCTTTTGATGATTGATCCTTTCAACCTTTTGTTCCTCTCTTAATCTAGAGGAAGGGGAGGTTCGAATAAGAGGGTTTAATAAATGGTTTATCACACAATCTAATTATGCATTGATCATGTGACCAATTGGATAAATTTATATATATATATATATATTAATCAATGAGTTAATTATAGTTGAACTATAGTTGACTCATTTGATCATGCAAGAGCTAAGGTAACCATCGATGGTTAGGGTAAATTATTGGTGGTCAAGGTTCAACCATTGGTGGTTGGGGAAACATAGTCAAAATGGATAAGATTAGACATTTTCACTTATATTTGGTGTTTAGAAGGTTAGGAAATGGTCTAAGATAATATAAGGGGAGTCATGAGGGGATTCAACAACTATAAATACATTGTGTAGTTTTTGAGTGTCTATTTTTTACCCCTTTTTGTTGTGAAATTTGTATCAACAAGTTATAAAACAAAAATGAATAAGTTGGTAGAAGGTTAGATGCCCTGAGTATGGGAGGAGGTGTTCCCCCTCAAAATAGGAATTGATGATGTGAAGTAGAGTCAGGTTTGGGTTTCGTAAGAGGATATGTGGGTGACAAAAATGGGTAAAGTTGGTCATTTTATTGGTTAGGCATTTAAGTATGAACAAGCACAAAGAATGTGATGAAGTAAGATATCATAGATCATGCATAGTTTATGCTACCATAGTTGAGGTAAGGTGTAAAATAATGTTGGTACTAGAAGGATAAGTGATAGGGTAACTGATTGTAGCAACTCTCTCTCTCTCTCTCTCTCTCTCTCTCTCTCTCTCTCTCTCTCTCTCTCTCTCTCTCTCTCTCTCTCTCTCTCTCTCTCTCTCTCTCTCTCTCTCTCTCTCTCTCTCTCTCTCTGTGTGTGTGTGTGTGTGTGTGTGTGTGTGTGTGTGTGTGTGTGTTTGTGTGTGTGTGTTGGGTTAGAACCTATAAACTCAAGTCTCCTATTTAAGGTTGATGCAATCATAGATATTTGAGGTAGGATGAGATCTTGAGAAAAAAAATGATTGTAGGTGTCGAGACCATGAAAGGTTGTGCTTTGAGGTACCTAAATGATCGATGAATAAAAGTGGTGTAAAGTCATCAAATATGGTAAGTTAATCGATGCAATCAAACTGACAAAGGCATGGTAATCATAAAAAGTAAGAAAGGTGGACCTAAATGACTAAGGAAAGGTTATTTGGTTGGTTGGTTGGTAATTTAGTTACCCAATTTGGTACATTGGAAAGGTTGACCCATTTCCTGGTGAAAGGGTACAAAGTTGGTAGTTGGGGTTTTTTGTGAAAAAGAGAGTGTTGGAGGTAAAAATCGTAGAGAGGTCAACCATTGATGGTTAGGGTCTACCATTGGCAGTCATCTAGTGATCATCAACGGTCAAACATAAGCCCTAAAAGGGTGACCGTTAAAGGTCAAATGAGGTTTTATGGATGTGGTTTATGGTTATGATTATTACTTGTGTTTATGGTTAGTATGTGATGATGTTGCTTATGATATGACGTAGTGATTAGCATTGAGGAGACATATGCTTTAATTAGATAGTATAAAATTTTTCAAAATGAAT
This sequence comes from Torreya grandis, assembly GCA_037957365.1. Lineage (NCBI taxonomy): Eukaryota > Viridiplantae > Streptophyta > Pinopsida > Cupressales > Taxaceae > Torreya > Torreya grandis. The sequence goes on along the minus strand of JARHVA010001596.1, from coordinate 2,282,532 downwards.
GAATCTAAGTTCTCCTTTATCTAGATAAACATGTGATGGATTAACATATGTGATGAATCATTGTTTTATGATGTATGATGAAATTATGATTATGTGATAGATGGTTAATTTATTAAAATGTTTTATGAGTAAAAAACACTTAAATAAAGGTAAAAGCAAAATAACTTAAAAAAAACACATAGTGATTTATTAAATGTTTTTAATGATTTGCATTTTAATTAGAAGAAGATGAATGGTTCTTGAAACACATAGATTAATTTTGGATAACAAAACTATATGTGAGAAAAGATAAAATAATCAAAAGACACTTATCTATATGAATGTATTAACAATTTAGTTTGAGAAAGAAGAAGAGGACATGATGATATTTAATTAGTGAGGATCAAAACAAAAGCAAGTGAGATCGGATTATGAACATAAGCCCTTCACATGATTTTCATTAGCATTCTTTGGTTGGTTAAAAAGGTTTTTGTTCACATAGTGGCAAGTAAGCTTAAAATCCCTTGTTTTATAGAGGGTATAAAAGGGGAGATGGATGATAAAGGAACCTTCATGTGAGGTGGGTTTTACCTTTTACTTAGGTTTCTAAAGATTTATTATAAACAACTATATGTCATAGAGACTTTATACTAATCGATGTGGGAAGTCTACTCATGGAAGCCAGTTACAGCATCCAAATAGTGGATCTTTTAATTTATTGTTATTTCTCTAGGAAATTAATCAATGTGGGAAGCTTCCAAGAAATGGTTTACTTTTTACAAATGAGTTTATTGAGCCATGCTTCAAGGGAGTGGTCTAAGATTTTTGAGACTTTCTTTAGGCTTTGGGATAGACATCCTTTAAGGGAGTAGTTTATCTTATATTGAGCAATTTTGATGTGTTTTAGCAACTATCCTTCAAGGAAGTAGTTTGTTAATGCTAGAGATGACCCATAGGATAGATGTTTGTTAATTTTTTTTCTTTTTAATGACATAGACTTTTAGATATAGGCTAAAAGGTTTACCTTTGTGAGGGTATAACTAAAAGAACAATAAGTTTAAAATAATGGGTGAGAGGATTCATTGAGGGATGACAACCATGGGATTCCATCCTATTAGGGATGAAAAGTATCCATGAGAATCATGCCATGGGTATAGTCATGGTACCCATATTTAGGATTAAGGATACAACTATGATGGAAAATCACATGATTTTGTGCTTTAATCAATAGTCCTAAAATTGAGGAGGTGAAAGGGAAAATCTTGTAAAATAAGGGATCAGCTTAAGCTAGACAAAAAGTGAGTTTCATATTATTTAACAAAATAAAGGACGTAGATGTAAAACATTAAGAGGATTAGGTTATGATTTCCATTCAAGAGAGGGTAACTGATAATTCCCAATCCATACTTATGTGTTATGATATAAACTCCAAGCTAATTGAAAGCAAACTTGCCCCACTTGCTTTTCTCCATAATGGTTACATGTTGATTTTCCTTTAAGACAAGGTCTCCAATGTTGAATTTTTGTTCTCTTAGGTGATTTTTATAGGTGTGATTGATTCATTCTTGGTAGACATGAAGATGGTTAAGCATGGCCAAATGATGCTCATGAAGGAGCTCAATTTGGGCTAAACATTCTTGACAATAATCATCTTAGCAAATGATATCTATAGGGATATGCAAAGAGAGGGAATTTGGACAAGATAGCCTCTACACCAAAAATGAGAGAGAAAGGGGTATCACCTATAGTGGTTATAATGCTAGTGTTATATACCCATAGGGCAAATGGGATGTGTAAATGCCAATCTTGACTAGACACATTAACCATTTTAGTTAGAATTTTGTTAGAATATTTTACTTATTCATTAGCTTATGGACAATAGGGTGAGGAGAAACTTAACTTAATGAAAAATGTGTTAAAAATACATTAGAATTTATTTTATTTTAAATAGTTACCATTATCAGTGATAATTTTATGACGAGCACCAAAATGGTAGATAATGTGATGGTTGATGAGATCAACAATTTTTTTACCCTTGGTTGAGATGAGAGGAATAGTATCCACCCATTTGGTGAAATATTCTATCATATTAATGATATAATGATGTCACTATGAATAATGGAAGTTAATTTCACCAATAAGATCCAATCCCCATTAAGAGAAGGGCTAAAAATCCTTGGATACTTGGAGATGATGGCTAGGTGCTGATGTAAATTAGCATGTTGTTGACATTTAACACACTTATTCATGTAATAATATTAGTCTTGGTTAAGTGTGGACCAATAATAGATAAGGTGAAGGATATTTCTAGTGATATCTAGGCCACTAAAGTTTCCTCCATAAACCCCATCATGCATTTCCTTGATAGCATGAGAAATCTTGTGGTTACATAGGAAATAGAAAAGAAGGCTGAAAAGCCACATTTGTAAATGATTCCCCTTAATATGGTGTAATGAGATGAACAAATGATCTTATGCCATTATTATAAATATTATAAAGGATGATGAAAAGGTTGAGATAGTCAAAGATTTGCTTATACTAAAGATTGGATAGGGCTTATTCCATACTAAAGATGGAAGGAGGGTTTGATTTGGTATAGTAAGGTTTTGTAAGATGATGGATAGTGATAAATAGATTATATTTGGAAGGTATATATGGGATCTTTGAATCAAATTAAGCCATTTTGTTACCAAACTTGTTTTTATATTGCAAAATAGTTTGGATATGGTAATGTTCAAATGACACCATGAGTACATCAACTAGTTATTTATACTTTTGAAAAACATCATTATTACATTGATAAGATCCATTTATTTGATTTAACATGAGTTAAGAGTCACCAAAAACACTTATAATCTTGATTCCCAAGGCTAAAGTAGTTTGGAGACCTATCACTAGAGCTTCGTACTCAGCCATGTTATTGGTATAATCTAAGTCAAGTTTCAAGGATAAAGGAAGAGGTTCAATGTCAAGGGGAATAAGTATGATACCATCTCCCCACCATGTTTAGATTTTGATCTATCAAATAACATGGTCATTTGATATGTGATGTCCTCTTGAGAAATGGTGGTGATGGAATCATTAAGAAACTCAAGGGCAAATGGTTAGTTATTTGTTAAGGATGCTTTAGCTAATTGGTCAATGATAAATTGACATTTTATTAAATTCTCATGGAAGAACTATTATAGGCTCAATTCACACCCTTGGAGAGGTTTCTTTAGGATCTCTCTAATTGAGATATAATATTGGGGCAACCCCAGGTTGTGGGTGACCTATGTTGGGGCTAAACCTCTAAAGTAAGTCGGCTTCCTCTTTGATGCTCACCTAAAACTAAAGCTAAGCCTAATGCTTCATGGAGAAAGGGTTAGAAAGATGATAATGGATATTAATAAATTTAACCAAGTGATGCACCAAACTTAAGAGGGAAACTCCCATAAGCTCAAACCCACACTAGATTAGTAGAGGACAATACTAGCTCACACAACCTTAAGATCAAGCTAATTTTATTAAGTATTTCATAGAAGAAATTCAAAATAAAACACTAATATAGACCTATAAATAGCACTGAAAACTCCCCAAACAAAGTAAAAAAGGACCATGAATGAAGAATATTCTCCTTCACACAATGCCATAGTGCACAACTTACCAAAAATAGTTTCAAGGTAAAAGACAGGTAAAGAAAATCCTTATGCATTAAGAGGTAGATCATAAAAATTCTTGATAGAGTTGAGCCTAATCAAGATGAAAATACTTTATAGTATCTTAAGGAATAACCCATCTCTTAGAAAGATAAAAATTCTAAACTTTGAGAACCCCTAAAATGGGAAAGAGACCAGGATATATAGAAGAAGAGAGGCAACCAAAAATAATGGGTGAGCATGCTATCAAAAAAAGAACGCCTATATTGGGTCATTAAATTACCCTGAGCTACCACATTTTGTTCCTTAGCCAATGGAAACATTGCCACCCTTTTGATGAATCAGAACACTGTATGTGGCTTGTTGTGTGAGAAGGTCCCCAAAGGCTTTGAGAATGCATTAAATGTTTCTATCTATAGTTCCCAATACTAGATCTTTTCTTTGATCCTTCACACCAACTCCTAATTGAAGACAAAACTTTATGATCATGAACTTGATTAAAACATGATTTGGTGCTTTTAGGTAGCTACTTGTTAAGATTATGGCCATGCCAAAGAACAAAGACATTTTTCATTAATTTCACCTCTAATTTATCTTCATGCTTGGATCATAGGTCTATCTATAGGTGGAAAACTAATTCAAGACTATTGATTTTCCTATAGTTTCCATTAGTACAAACCTATATAAAATATAACACTTTTTAATATTATAACATGTCCAAAAAACCATCTATTCTCTATAAGAACCCTATCCATATATACATACATGGATTATACTTAAAAAGGGAAGATAATTTTTGTAATAACAACCCTTCCTGAGCAAAAATATGAACTAGAGGTCCATATTTTAACCTTAATGGTGATATATATGTGTTCTTTTCATCCCATTGCATTACTTGGGTTGTTCCACAGCATTTGAACCAGATCTAATGGCATTAGAAGACCTTATAAAACCCTCTATGTCATGGTTAAAAATAGATTTCCAACCTTTATAGAGAATCATGGGCTCATCTTTAATTTTATTGGTTGTCAAAATTTGATTCAGATCATTGATAGGTTGACTTAACTCACTCCATCGATTTTAATTTATATGAAAGCCCATGGATAATCAATCTCCTATTAGTTGAATGTGTCCTTGACACTTATCATGTATACATTAACCTTAGATATTCTTTGACTCTTTCACCATCACTCATCATTAGATCCAAATGTATGATGTAATGTAGACCATCAATCTGTTGAGACCCACCATTTAAAAACCAACAACTAGTTCATGGTCTTAAAGTTGATTGCCTCACTCCCATGGAATGACATTCACATGAACATCATTGGTGGTTATATGATCATCAAATTTTAATATTAATAGGGTTGTCTCATTATGTCCTTAAATTTGACATTGGAGTGAACATCTCATATTATAGGTCTATATTTAAAAGCTCGTTACTTGAAGAGAAAAAGTCATGGAGGCCTAAAAATTTTAGGGGATCTTCCTAAGGTGAAAAAGGATAAACCCATTTGTTCTAATAATCTCAAGAGATTTTAAGTGAATATATTTAAGACCCAAGCTGACTAATCCATAATTATTCCATTGTGACATCCTGGTGATGGTCGATCATTTTTGCTTACGTATTGAAACTTAGTGAAACCTGATTGAAGAGCCAACTTTTCATATGCATAAATTCATGTGTGTTGAAATAGAGGATATGCTATTTATTTTATATGATCTTGGCACAAAATCTAACAAACCCATATGACCAATTCTTCTTGACTCATCCACATGTACGAGATCTAGCTTCAACAAATTGTTTACTTGTGCTTTCTGTGTGCTTCATCAAACCATGTAAGAATTATTGAGTGTGGATCCCTTGGGGATATCATATGAACATAAGAATAAATTTTGGGGGCCTAAAGAGCTCTAAGGATGTGGGGGGTTTAATTTCCATGTTCTCCACATGTGAGTGGAATATTACTTATATTCCTAATTTATATGTATTCCATATTTCATGAAGTTAATTGTTATATGCCTTTTCCCATGTTGACTTCCTTGTTTTGAGGAAGCTAGTTGTTTTTTGGAAAAGGTAACTCCTTCCTTGTTGAGTGGAATTCATTTTTATCACATGATTATGGGAAAATGTGCCCTTAGAAGGTAGAGACATGACTATGGTGAATACCTCCTTGGAAGATATTTTGGATAGGCTTGATGAGGTGGAAAAGGGTTGTCACATGTTGGATAATGCTTATCCTGGATGAGCATTGCACATTTTCCCCTCTTTTTGTGGATTTTCTTCATTTTACTATAAATATAGGGTGTGGTGTGGCCTTTAGAGGTTGATGGTTTGTTTTCAGGGTGTGGCTTTGAGGATCAGATTTAAAGTGCAAGTGTTCATTATAGGGTGTGGTTTAGCAACATATGAGATACAACATTGTGCAAGTGTAGGTGAAATTATATATTTTAATGTAGTACTTTCTACAAGATATTTTTCTATCTCTATGAGAGTTCATTGTAATCTTGTTTTAGAATACTAATTTATTTGAGAACTTTCATTGGTGAATGTAGCCCACATTGGGTGAGCCACATTAGATCTGTGTTATCTATGTTATTATTATCTTTATCTCATTTATGCTTTCATATTAATTATGAATTAAGGAATTTTTATGTGATGCATTTTATTACATAGCTTTAGATCTAGTTTATGGTAATAGTATATCTATATTTAAGTGTTTTATTCCTAACAATTGGTATTAGAGTCATTGATTTATGTGTATTACTAAAGTGGTATATCATAGGAAGGTTATTAGCTTGAGTGGGAGCTATGGGATAAGAAATCAGATTTAGTGTGGAGAAGTTTGATGATAAGTATTTTGGTTTATGTAAAATGTAGATGGAGGATTACCTATATCAGAAGGAGCTACATCTCCTCTTGGAGGGGAAAGTAGAACAATCTGTAAGTAAAATTGATGTAAATTGGTCATTACTTGATAGGAAGGCATTGGGAGCCATTCAGTTATGCCTTGCATCCTTTTTTTCATTTAATATTTCTAATGATAAAACCATAAAATATCTCATGGATAAACTTGGAAAGTTGTATGAGAAACTTTCATCTTCTAATAAATTATTTCTTATGAAAAGATTGTTTAAAATGAAAATCTCTAAGAATGGTTCAATAGTTAATCATCTAAATGAATTTAATATAGTTGTAAGTATGCTCACTTTAGTTGGAATCAAATTTGATTATGAGTTAGATCTTTGTTAATATTATGTTCTTTGCTTGATAGTTGGGATAATTTAGTTATGGCTATGAGTAATGTAGTCCTTGCCAAAGGAAGCTTAAATTTTGAGGATGTTTTAGGTGTGATCCTTAGTGAGGGGATGCAAAGTAAAATCACTGGTGAATCATCTTCAAGTAATTCTTTATCCATTGATATTAGAGGGAGGCAAAAGGATAAGAACAAGAGCAATTGAAGAAAGTTAAAAGGTAGATCTAAGTCTAGATTTAGATTTAAGATTATATGTTGGCATTGTGGAAAGTGAGGACACTCAAAGAAGGATTATTGATCACTTCAAGATAATAATTCCAACGAGGAGGAAACAAATGAGGTAAATGTGGCATCAGGTAAATCATGTCAAGATTCCTTAATTCTTTCTATGGATAGTTTTTCTAAGTCTTGGGTATTATACTCAGGGGCTTCTTTTCATGCCACCCCACATAAGCATTATTTTACTAATTATGTTCAAGAGAATCTAGGACATGTATATCTTGGTGATGATAAACCATGTGAGATAGTAGGGAAAGGTTGTGTTTAGGTTAAAATTTATAATGGGAAGACATGGATCCTTAAAGATCTTAGAAACATGCCTATGTTGAGATGGAATTTAGTTTTAGTGGGGTAATTAGGTAGTGAGTGATGTTCAATATTGTTTACTATAGATTATTAGAAAGTTACCAAAGGTTCTCTTGTGATTTTGATAGGTAGTAAAGTTGGTACTTTGTATTTGAATAGTAGTGTTGATTCTATTGATTTAGTTGATGTAGATGGAGATGCAACTATGTGGCACTATAGGCTCAGTCATATGAGCCATAAGGGCATGTAGGTATTAAAAGATATATGTTAGACATGTGCCTATGTTGAGATGAAATTTGATTTAAGTGGGGAAATTAGGTAGTGAGAGATGTTTAGTAGTATTTACTATAGATTATTGGAAAGTTACCAAAGGTGCTCTTATGATTTTGAGAGGTAAGAAAGTTGGTACTTTATATTTTAATAGTAGTGTTGATTCTATTGATTTAATTATTGTAGATAGATATGCAACTATGTGGCATGACAGGCTCAATCATATAAGCCACAAGGGCATACAGATCTTACAAGATAAGTTTCCTAGATTAAAATATATAGATCTAGACTTTTGTGAGAATTGTGTGCATGGGAAATATAAGTAGGTTAAGTTCTTGAAGGTTGGACCCACAAAAAAGATCAAAATTTAGATATGGCACACTCAAATGTATGGGGACTAGCTCAGTTATCTTCTATTGGTGGATCTAATCTTTATGTTACTTTTATAGATGATGTAACTAGAAAAGTTTGGGTTTATTACATTAAAAATAAATATGATGTATTTGACACTTTTAAGAAGTGGAAAGCCTTGGTTGAGAATGAAACAGGTCTAAAATTGAAATGTCTTACATCAAATAATAGAGGTGAGTATTGTAGTAATGATTTCCTTGATTATTGTTCTAACAATGGGATCTATAGGCAAAGGATGGTTATAGGAACTCCACATTAGAATGGGGTATCTGAAAGGATGAATAGAATAATAATGGAATGTGTTAGGATCATGAGGTTACATGTAGGGTTGCCTTTATAGTTTTGGGTATAAGTAGTTAACATGGTAGTATATTTGATTAATAGAGGACCTTCTATGCCTTTGGCTGGAGGCATTCCTAAACAAGCTTGGTCTAGTAAGAATGTTGATTATTATTTTCTTAGAGTCTTTGGATGTGAAGAATTTTCTCTCATCAAGAAAGAGGATAGGAGCAAGCTAGAGGATAAATCAAAGAAATGCAAATTTTTTGGTTATGGTGAATATGACTTTGGTTTCCATTTATGAAGCATTAAAGATAAGAAAATATTTTGGTCTAGAGATGTAGTATTTAATGAAAAATTCATGCATAAGGTAGTTGCAGGAACATGATAAGGAATAGAAAGAGTACATAGTATTGGATGATATTGCAGATGTAAAAGTATCCAAGGATTCAATTCAAAAATCTTCTACACAAGGACCCCAAACTCCTATGCTACGAATATCTTCTAGGGTAAGAAGAACACCTAAACATTTGTATCCTTCTTTGAATTATTTATTACTCACTAATAATGGAGAACTAGAGTGTTATGAAGAAGCAATATAGGTAGATGCCAAGTTGATGTGGGAACAAGCCATGGATGAGGAACATAGATCTCTCATGGATAACTAAACATGGGATTTAGTTAGGCTACCCAAGGGAAAGAGTGCATTTTTGAGCAAGTGGATCTTCAAGATCAAAGAAGAGGATGAAGCGAGAAAATGGTATAAGTCTAGGATGGTGGTCAAGGGGTTTACACAAAAATTAGGTATTGATTTTGATGAGATTTTCTCTCCTATTGTAAAAATGACTTCTATTAGGATTATTCTTGTTTTAATTGCAGTTGAGGATTTGCACTTAGAAAAGTTAGCTATGAAAACTACATTTCTTCATGGTGATTTGGATGAAGAGTTGTATAAGAAATAGCCACAAGGTTATGAGGTGAAAGGGAAGGAGAACTATGTGTGTAGACTAAGGAAAAGCTTGTATGGCCTGAAACAAGCTTCATGGCAATGGTACAATAAATTTGATTGTTTTATGTTGGAACAATAATATCAAAGGTGCCATTCTAACCATTACATATACATCAAACATTCTGATGATGGTTCCTTTATTATATTATGCTTGTATGTTGATAACATGTTAGTTGTAGGAAATAACATACAACATATTCATATGCTCAAGAAATAGCTTAGTGAATCCTTTTATATGAAGGATTTGGGTGTTGCAAAGCAAATCCTTGATATGAGGATTCCTCATGATAGGGTGGAGAGGAAGTTGATCTTATCCTAATCAGAGTATGTGAAGAAAGTATTGGAAAGGTTTATGATGTTGGATGCTAAATATGTTGGTACTCCTTTGGCAGGCCACTTTAGATTATCAAAGGAGTAGTGTCCCAAGATGAAAGCTAAAAATAATAAGATGTCCAAGGTACCTTACTCATTGGTAGTTGGTAGCTTGATGTATGTCATGGTTTTTACTATGTTGGATATTGCCCAAGTAGTGGGAGTTGTGATCAGGTATATGAGTGATCTAGGTTATGAGCATTGGTAAGTGGTGAAATGGATTTTTTAATATTTTAGAAGAACCATTGATTTTGTATTGTGTTATGGTGGACCAGATACCATTTTGCATGGTTATGTGGACTTAGATATGGTAGGGGATATTGATAGTAGGATAAGTATGACAAGATATATATTTACTATTAGAGATACATCAGTTAGTTATATTTCCAGGATACAGAAGGTTGTGGCCTTGTCAACCATAGAGGTAGAGTATGTTTATGCCACAGAGGCTAGTAAGGAGATGATTTGGTTATATGAGTTATTTCAAGAGTTAGGGCATGAGTAGGAAGTTGGAAGACTACACAATGATAGTTAGAGTGTTATTCATTTGGTAAAGAACTCCACTTTCCACTTGAGGATGAAGCATATTTAGTTACATTATCACTTCATTAGGATAACTTTAGAGGAGAACTTGGTGAAGTTGGAGAAGATTTATACTATATATTATCATATAGATATGATGACCAAGGTGGTCACATTGGACAAGTTGAGACTATGTTCAGATTTGGTTGGCCTTAGTGGTCATGGCGCAATGATAGATTTTGTTCAAGGAAAATAGTCTCAAAGTGGGACATTATTGAGTGTGGATCCCTTTGGGGATATCACATGACCATATGAATAAATTTTGGGGGCCTAAATAGATCCAAGGATGTGGGGGACATAATTTTCATGTTATCCACATGTGAGTGGAATATTCCTTGTATTCCTATTTTCTATGTATTCTATATTTCATGAAGTTAGTTGTTAGATTCCTTTTCCCATGTTGACTTCTTTGTTTTGAGGAAGTTGATTGACTTTTTGAAAATGTAACTCCTTCCTTTTTGAGTTGAGTTGGTTGTGATCACATGTTTTTGGTAAAATGTGCCCTTACAAGGTGGAGAGATGAATATGGAAAATTTCTCCTTGGGAAAGCTTTTAGATAGGCTTAATGAGGTAAAGGAGGGTTGTCACATGTTTGATAATGCTTATATTAGATAAGCATTGCACATTTGCTCCTCCTTTTGTGGATTTTCTTCATTTTACTATAAATGCAGTGTGTGGTGTGGCCTTTAGAGGTTGATGGTTTGTTTGTAGGGTGTGGCTTTGAGGATTAGAGTCAAAGTGAAAGTGTTCATTATAGGGTATGGTTTAGCAACTTGTGAGATACTGCATTATGTAGGTGTAGGTAAAAGTGCAAATTTTTGTGCAGTACTTTCTATAGGAAATTTTTCTATCTATATGAGAGTTCATTGTAATCTTGTTTTAGATTACTAATTTATTTTAGAAATTTAATTAGTGGATGTAGCCCACATTGGGTGAACCAAATTATATGTATGTTATTATTATTATTCTCTCATTTATGATTTCATATTAATGGTGAATTAAGTAATGTTTCTGTGATGCATTTTATTGTATAGATTTAGATCTAGTTTATGGTAATAGTAGATCTGGATTTAAGTGTTTTATTTGTAACAAGGATTTACTATGTGGGCCAAAAATGACTAATAATAACTCAAGGTCAAACTCAGCTAAGAGTATGATCCACTTAGCCATACACTAGTTTTGTTATGGTTTGAAGTGCATATAATTGAGTGGGTTGGTATTGGTTATGATATAGGTCTTGTGGTTGAGAAGTTAGTGGTGGAGTTTGGATGCCATGAAGATCAAGGCAAGGTAAATTTTTTTGGTATGGGTGTACTAAGTCTTGTACTCTATAAGAATTTGACTTATATAGTATATGACTTACTCTTTATGTTATTCGTCTCAATGTTCTAGCACTACTCCTAAGGAGTGGTCGATGGAACAAACATAAAGGTAAAAAGGCTAGTCTTATTTGGGAAGAATGAGGATGGGTGGAGAAGAAGGTACTCTTTAATTGAATCAAAGGCCTTTTGATATTCTTTATTTCACTTAAAAGATACATAATTTTTTAGAAGGTGGTGCAAAGGTTAGCATTGATTAGAGAGCTGAGAGATGAAGAAATGAATGGATTGGAGCTTCCCCTAAAAACTAAGGAGTTTATTAAGGTGTGTAGGAGGAGGCATGTTGAGGATTGATTTTATTTTGGTAGGATCAACTTTGATACTTTGAAGAAAGATGATAAATCCAAGGAGCTTTCCTGACAAGACCCTAAAAATACACTTCTTTGGGTTAAGGTGAACATGGTAATGTTTGAGGCATTTGAAGATAATATTAAGAATGGCCAAATTATCTTTACAACATTTAGATTTCCCAATAAGATCATAAACATAGTCCTCTATGGTTTTGTGGATAAGGTCATAGAAGATGTAGGTCATAGTGCATTGGTAGGTTGCATTAGCATTCTTCAGGCCAAAAGGCATGACCCTATAAGATAAATTTCCCCAAGGGGTGATAAAAATGGTTTTCTTTTTATGTTTATAGATAATCAAGATATAATTATAGTTTGATAAATTTTCCATAAGAGATAGAATCTCATGGCCAATTGGAAGATCAACAAGCTAATCAATGCTTGGCAAAGGAAAGTCATCCTTTGGGTAAACAAGGCTAAAATCATGGAAGTATACACAAATGTGAATTCCCCTTGTTTCTTTGGTGATAAGAACAAAATTTGAGACCCTTTAGGGATAGTCAATGGGTCGGATAAAATTCATGGATAGGAGGCATTGAAGCTCTTCTTTGACAAGAAGGGCTATACAAGGGTGCATCTAACAAAGCTTCTAATTGATAGGCTTGGCATGATAGGTGGTAATTATATTATGGGTAGTGATGGAAGGGTTGATTCTTGGAATGTCACTATAAGACCAAGAAAATTCTATGTTATGGTCTTGTAGGAAAGTGGGAAAATCTTGAAGCTTTGAGGAATCTAGAGATTGACTAATTTTGACAATGCAAAGATTATCTTGAGTACCCAAGTTGACATCCATGGTGGATTCATTTATCATGGTTGAAGTCTCAAGAGGGAGAGATTTATGTATAGAGGAATCTTATGCACCAAGTTAGCCAAGAAGGGAATCATCATCCTAAGACTAAATGATATTAATGGTAGGAGAGTCATCTTTTACCATCTCAGGATGAGTCAAAGGAATGGTTTTGATCACCCCATCCTTTTGATGAATTAGGTATCCAAGGCCAATCATTTTTAATAAAATTTAGGGGGGATGATGTTTAAATCCTAATATTTTGAGGTTGAAGTGGTCGATGGGGATGGGACTTCCTTGTTAATGACAGTAATGGGAGGTGAATTGGTTGGTTCTTCAAATGGAGTGAATCCAAGACTAAATATCTCATGAGGATTTTGTGTCTTACTTAGAGGCAACTCATGTGATCCATTCTCATGACATCTTAGAATAAATATCTTCCAAGCACACCTAAGAGAACATCATTTTATTGGTACATCATGTTGCATGATGTAAAAGGAGTTAGGTTAGCTTGTATGGTAAGTACTTGACCCTCATGCTCAAATTTGATGTACCAATGTAGGGTAGATGACACACAATTAATGGAATAGATCCAAGGGAATCCAAATAGAAAATTGTAATGGAACTCACCTTCTACTATGTATAATATCTCAAGAAGCTTTCAAGGTCCTAAAAAAATGTGGTAGATGATAATTCTCAGAGTTGTTGCCATAGTGTCATTGAAGGAATGGAGCACCACTATGGTATTTGACATAATTTTCTCTAGAATTTTTAGTTGGTCATATGTATGGGAGTAGATAATGTTTTTATTATCTCCTCAATCCATCATAACCCTTTTAATGTGGGTTTTGTTGATGTATGCATTAATGAAGAGAGGAGGATGTAGATATTGGGGATGAATGAAGGGTATTTCCAAATCCTTAAAGGTAACAAGGGTGGAAATATGAAGGGCTCTAATAAAGGCTACTAGAGGTTATGTATCTTATATTTGGACCTCTATAGACTGAAAATATTCTATCATTTCTTGGTAGTGATGAGGTGAGGTATTGATTAGTTCATATAAACTCATATTCACTAGTTTTTGGTGAAGTTTATTCAGAACTACACTTTAGATCAACTTGGAAGGGTTGGATTGAGAAGTGCCCAATATGAACACCTTGGTTTTGGGTGGAGGTGGGGTGTTTGGGTTTGGTTGGGTGATTATGTGGTATAATAATGATATACCCATGGAATGGACACCTTTTCCTTCGCTTTATCCTTTTTTGGGGTTTGTGATCATGTGACCACATGGGTGATATGGATTTGGGGAAGAGTTGGGCTAGAGGAATACTTCATTTCCTCCTCACTCTTAGATGAGAGTGTGGGAGTAGGTAAGTTTTGGGTGGTTACTTTTAGTTCTTAGAGGAGTGGTGGGCTCATGGAAGGATCTTCTAAAAATAGGTCACCTTCAGCACATAGTTGATGGACTAGGACATGTATAACTTTACATTTCTCTGTATCATGTCCTAGTGTCCTATGGTATGAGCCAACTAGATTTTCATTAAACCAAAATGGATAAGGACTATGGGGGTTAAATGGTTTTATAGAAGGTAAATTCAAGCAAGAATATTTCAATAATCTTTATAAGATGGTTTAGTAAGACTCAAGTGAAGGTGATAAGGGTGTTGGGGTTTAAGTTTTGGATTTTGGGATGGAAACCTTATTAGGAGTAGGTTTTTCAAGAAGATTTTTACATGGTTAAAGATTCTTGGTAGGTGTTTTTAGAGTATATTTCTTGGGGGTTAATGGCTTCGAGGCAAGAGGTGTAGAGGTAGATGGTTTTTAGGTAGAAGGTGTGCAAAGGATAGGTAAGATTGTAGCCAAAAGAGGATATTGGGTTTGGGTTGTATTTTGGAAACTTTTATTCTTAATGAAAGGATGATTTCCTAGGATGGAAGGAGGATGTGGTCCTAAAATAGAAGGAAAGGTAGAAATGGGTGGCAAGGTTTTAGATTTTAGGTCCCTAGGTGGCTCCACTTTATTGGTTGGCTTAGCATGGGGTTTTTTTGGTAGGCTAGGTGGTGGTAAATCCAAATTTAAAAAATGGCAAGTAAGGCTCTGAGTAGGGATTATTCCTAGGTTTTTTATAGGCTCTATTGAGATGGTAGAAGGTGCTTGGGATACTTTGGGTGGAGTTGATTTGGTTGGTTCAACTATGGTTTGAGAGGTGGAGATTTCTACTAGTTTAGTTGGGTTAATGGTGGATTCACTAATGGAGGTGGAATGTTGGGTTGATAATGGTATGTTTGAGGGTCCTTACTTGGTTTGATAGGGGAACCCAAGATGGTGCCATAAGGTGGCATGATGCAAGTTAGGTTGGGATAGGTAATCCAAGATTTGAACCAATTTAGAGAAAGGATTATAGATGGGTTTGATTCCTTTGGTATTGGTCTCAAAGGACAATCCCATGGGTTGAGAGAGGGGAGTGGTCACCTTGTTCTTTTCCTCAATAAAAGACTCCAATGTTTTGGAAGATGATTCTTTTATGGGAGAGGTAGATAAAGTGACCTCTTCCTTAGGAATGTTTTCCAAAGGAAGAGTGGATTTATCTATGCTAAAAGAGAAGGATATGGTGTTAATGGCTACCTCTTTTGGTATTTATTCCAAAGGAGAGGTTGATATCTCCACTACCTCAATAAGTGGAAAGAGGGGAATAGTTACTTCCTTGGTTTTGGTTTTCATAAGAATAGAAGGTGATTACACTACCTCAATAAGTGGAGGAGAGGAAGAAGTGGTTTGGGTAATGATTTCCTTAACAATGAGTTCACTAAGAACCACATTAATAATATGGACCTCACGGTTATGAGAGTATTTCACTCTATTATTTTCATTGTTCATGGAAGGGGCATGGTTGGGAAAAAGTTGTCTAAATATGTCAAGTGACTAATTTTGGGGTTCATTTGGATTATCTAGAAAAGTTCCCCCTTGTCAATCAACACTTAAATAATGATTTTTAAAGTATTGCATCTACTAACATCATGTCCAATGACATGGTAGAAGGCACACAATTAATTTTCCTTATACCAACTAGGTTTAGGATGAGAGGAGTTGAGTTATTATGGGGGTTTAATTTAAGGAAAATATATGATGTTTGATTTCAAAGACATTTCCAATACTAAAGAAAATGACTCCCCTAGTAGAGTGGATTTATGTTTGTTGTTATGGTTTTGATTTTGGGTATTCTAGTTAAAAGAATTAGAAGAGTTAGGTTGGTTAAAAACCAAAGGAGAGGTGGTTTTAAGGACAACTACATTCATGGTTCCCTTGGTTTTGGTGTTAGCTTTGGAGTGGTTGATTTTTTAGGAGCTAGAAGATTCATTTGATTTGAAACTATAGTTATTGTTTCTCAATTTCATCTTCCCCTCATCAATGGCTCTAATCTCAAATTTTTGTGCCATGGTGAAAGTTTCATCAAAGGTCTTGAAAGTCTGAACCTATAGAATGAAATAAATATGTTTGGCATAATTTCAAAAAAAAAAGCTCAATCAAATTGGGTTGCGGTAAAGAGAAGGAGATTTGGGTTATACAACCTCTCTAATGGGCCACAAAATCAACAATTGACTCATCCTCAAATTGATGAATGGAGTAGAGGTTAGTAATGGAAACTTTTTAAGATATATTTATGGGAAAATGTTATAAGAAGGTTTGATCTAATTGGTAAAAAGAAAAGAGGTAGTGCCTAGTAATAGCATTGTACCAATCTAATGTCAGACTAGATAGGGACATGGGAAAGGTACAGAGAAGGAGAGCATCATTATAAGTAATAAAATAGAAAGAGTACCTAAATGCTCTAATATGTTGCTAAGGATCTTCCTTGTTCTAAAATTTTAGATGTTCCCATTCTAGAGGATAAGGTCAAATTGGGATAGATGGATGAATTGGTTCATTGAAAATTTGATCATATGATAAGAAGTTATGGGTACCAAAAATACATGACTCCAAATTGGTCATCTTATCTATTAACATCTTAACTAAATATGTTTGTGGTTTTGTACCCCCATAGTTATAGGGTAAATTCTATTGGGTTTGGGTAGGTGCAACAATGGGGTAGATAGTGGAAGTTTTAGAGGTTGCCACATATTGGTATGTAGACATAGGTGGTTGGGAGGATGCCATGTATAGGTAAGTGGATATAGGAGTTTAGGTATAATATGGAGATATATACCCTTATGGGTTAGGAATATAGCTTGGGTTGGGTTCAATAAGCATTTTTTGGGGAATTGACATGGGTTGGGTTGGAGGTATGGTTGGGTTGATAGGTTGAGGATGGGTCGTAATCTTGGTACTAATGGGTGGAAGGGTGGAAGGTATGGGAACCACCAAGATTTGGAATGGAGTGGAGGTAGGTGGGATAGAAATAAGAGGAAGGGTGTAAATGCTAATAGAGGGTACTCTAGTGGTAAATAGATTATAGGTGACCAAAGGTTGGGTTGTTCCTATCTAGAAGAGTTATTGATTGGGGTGGAAGGTGTTTGGGTGTTGGTTGGTTGGGTGGGTTGGTTTTGGATGGTGGTATTACTGGGATTATTGGTAGAAGAATATTCTTAGGTGATTAAGGGTTAGGTGTAAATGGTGGAAATAGAGGTGTTACCCATAAGATGGGATGGCATACCATAGGGTGGATCAATAGGTGGAATCAAATTAGGGGTACGGTGGGATATGGTGTTAAGGTAATATTGGAGGGCCATGGTCTTATTATCTAGAAAGGTGGAAAGTTCTTCATCACTTTGGGAAACCACTCGAGGGATACTAAAAAAATTTAAAGGATGGGGAGAGATCTCTATATCTAAGATGTACTCCATAGATGAAGAAGAAGAAGAAGATGGGTGGTTGGGAGGTGGATCCTAATTTGCTTGGTTTCTTAGTTATTGTCTAGTGAGAACCATGCAAGGAAGGGAAAAAGGAAGATACAAGTGATCTCACAACTTGAAAGAGAAGAAATAAAAATAAAAATATCTCAAGGAAAATAATACATACACAAAATTACATTAAAATCTTAGGATACTTTATTATATCTCTTTAGGATTATGCTTTAATTTTAAAGAAGTTATTAAGGACCAAATTGGGTTTATACAATGGGTACTAGAAGAAGATATCTAAGGATGGTTTCAAGTAGTGAAAGGATTTCAAGATCTATACTAGAAATTGGTATGTGGTTTGATATTGGGGCCTACCCCCTCACTTCACACACTATAGTGATAAGGGTGTCAAGTGCTTAGTCAAAATATACCAAGTTGCTAGAGATGATACTTAGCCAATGTACTAAGTTGAATCTCCCTTTGGTGTTGAAATCCAAGTAGGATAGCCAAGGAAAGGTGACCATTAGGTGACAAAATCCCAATCAGGCCATATGTCAATGTTTTGATGTTTAATTAAATGTGTGGTTTGGTCTTGTGTGTGTCGAGACAAGTGAGACTATGATTAATTTACTTAGATAAATTAAGCTATGTGAGTTAATCAACACAAGTAAATGATGGATGCAAAGTTAATTTTAATATAAAAACAAATTTTTATGTCCTTTCAAATGAATACAAAAATAATCAAGATGCACCTAGATGATGATGTCAAGCCTAGTCCTAGAATGAGCACTTTTGATTTTAAAAAGTCAAAACAAAATAAGACAATTTTTTATTTTTTATAAGAAAGCAAAAAAAACTAGAATTTTCATTTTGGAAAGGAAGAAAGAAAATAATGAATTTTTAATTTTTAGAAAAGACTACAAGAATTACTCTTATATAATGTAACTAAATGTACTATAACTATGAACCCAAGAAAAATCTCAAGGGTCCCACTAGGCATGCTAGAATGTTTCACTAAAAGTTTACTTATTTTCTAAGAAAAAAGTTGTAAAACTTAAAATAAGGGTGAGGTTAGTATAACCTAGATATGTTATTCACATGTGAATCAGATGGTTGTAGATACTCCTCTTTGACTAGGAAGGATGACCTACAAATAATAAATCGCTAGAGGAATATATGGTTAGTGAAATAGTAGGGTGGATTACCTAACATGAGATAGATATAAGAATCACAAGATCAATCCACACTTAGAAAACATTTAAGTTATAATATGCCAAAAATAGATGATTTCATTGAATAATAAAAGGTACAAAAATTGAATACAATAAATGCTTAAAATAAACAAGTGTTCTTGACTAAAAATGGCAATAAATAATTCAGTATTAATTCCAAATTACCCAAACTTTATTCAAAAATTAAGTTTCAATTCCATGATAAAACAAAAACTCAGAAAGTGGAATTTGGGTATGGGTAGATGGGTCAAATTAGCTTGCTATTATGAATGACACATAATGATCATTAGTGGTTGGGTATGACCATTGGTATTTAGGTGACCATAAGTGGTTGTTAACCATCAGTGATTAGATAAGACCATCAGTGGTTATTTTTTGATCTAGTTTGGAAAAATAAATCAGCTGAGGGGATGCTATATAGAGGTTCTAGGTGTGGAATTTGGGTTGAATGTTGGCCACAAGACAAGAATCAATACTCAGAGGTGTCTATTTTGGGGATTGGGTATTTGGGTGAGTGAGAATGGTTTGTGGGTGGGGAGGAGTAACTATCTTAGAGTTGAAGAATTCCAACACATAAAAGTGAGGTGAAAGAGAAATAAAGTGGAAAGATACAAGCAATAGAACAACTAGATCTAATTAATAAATTTTGATGAAAAAAATATAAAACTTAGCTTTTGGATTTACCTAAGATTCAGAACCTCTTACACTTACTTGATTGATCCTCTTGATGATTGATCTTTTTGATGATTCATCCTTTCAACGTTCTCTTCCTCTCTTCATATAGAGGAAGGGAAGGTTCTAATCAAAGGGTTTAACAAATGGTTCATCACATAGTTAAATTATATATTGATCATGTAAACATCTAGATAAATTTAGACAATTAATAATCAATGAGTGAATTATTTTTGAACTATAGTTGACTCCTTTGATCATGTAAGAGCTAAGGTAACCATTGATGGTAAGGGTAAACCATTGGTGGTCAAGGGTCAAGCATTAGCGGTTGGGGAAACATACTAGAAATAGATAGGATTAGTCATTTTAAATTATGTTTGGTAGTTATAAGGTTATAAAATGATCTAAGATAATATAATGGGGGTCATGGGGTTCTTCAATAACTAGAAACACATTGCATGTTTTTTGAGTTTACATTAGTCTAGTACATAATGGTCAAAGGGGATGAACAAACCTTAATCATGTTCAACATTAATTCCACAATATGCAAGTTGGGATTCTTGGAAGAAAAATTAGTTGATCATTACCATAATGTATATTGTGTCAATTTGTAAATCCATCAGATAATTTTGATGAGTTCATAGTCATAACTCTATGGATAAAGGGAATTTTTTGGGTCGGTTGATCCAAAAAAATAGTACCTAGTTAAACATTTAATGAATGTATATGGGGAATGCATCAATTTATGTGACACCCCCATTGGTGTTTTATTAGTAAGTTTTTTTACTTTTTAAAAAGTTAGTTTCATGAGTGGTTGAACTCATTTGATAGTTACCATAGGTAAACCTATCAAAAGGTTATAAAGGATTTATTCATATGTAAATATCATAAGGTTTTACCATTGAATATATTTTATACCTTCCATGATTATTTATATGTGCATCCTCCATTAATAGTCCCAATAATGAGAGAGATAGTTGGTTTGGAAGCCGAGATGGTTGGTTTAGAGTCTCAAGTAAAGACTATCAGTGACATCATTAGGGATATAGGAGGTCATGCTTCATCTAGTTAATAGATAGTGGGAATGATAGCCTCCTAATTAGGAATGAGTATTATATGTCATAGGAGTCAGATATATAACCCATGACATTTCTCTACCTTAGGTATTTCTTATAGGATGAGGAGCAAGGGTCCTAATCATCCAACTTCTGGAGGTAGTCAACAAACTCCAATAGGACCTTAGGGTTACTATTGTATATATTTATTTATTTTTATTTTTTGGGTTATTAGACACATTTTACCTCTATGGAGGAGATTGTATTTTATACATGATGTATAAAAAATTGACATTTATCATATATATAGATATATCTTCTTGCTTATTTTGGTGAATTTGCATCATATGAAGTTTTTTTATTTTCATGTTACTTTTCAATTTGTCTATTTTAGATGAATAGAATTGTGATGACATACAATGTTTCTCTAATTTTAATAATTATTTAGATATGATTATATATTTTAGATGTGTAAATATAATGGAATGATTTTTTTTAAAAACTAAAAATGTTCTAAGGGTTGTTTTTTAGGTTTTAATTGAGTTATTTCATCAACACAACATACATATTTAAAATTGTATAAAAGGTATGAAAGGGAGATAAGATACACATGAGATAGTAAAATTTGAAAAACATACATAAAAACTTTAAAAGGAAAGTGAGTTTGACCTAATCCTTAAAATAAAAGTGTAGATTTTACTTCTTATTAAACTTATAAAGTAGTATTTTTTTGGATTGTCTAGAGGTGGCCAAGCATGACAAAAAAATGAGAAGGATGTAGTCATACTTTCAACATATACATCTAGGAAATATTTTTTAAGGTCTTTTTTATTTTTAGACATGTTCTACATTAAATTTTCTCTTTTTTTTCTTTTGATAACCCCCTACACGTAGTCTCACATGACTAGGAAGATGCATGGACTCATCACCAAAGGCTAGATGTAGGCAAGTAAATGCATCTCCCCATAAATTATAACCCCATAAAACTAGTAATATGTGAGATATCAACACCAAGGATTATAAAGGGTGAGAGATGTGAGATGTGATTTGATTTGCATAAATGTTTATTTTGTATTAGTGCCTTTCTCTTTCCTTTTTCTTATTTTTTTAGGAATCTTGTTACCCCTAAAGCTTGGCCCTATGCAACTAGTAATATGTAAGGGCTCATCACTGATGACCAAGATAAGTGAGTAGAGTTACTAGTTTAATCATTATAGTTATTTTGATTAGAGGTAATCACAAAAGGATAGTATATCATGGAGAGGGTTCTAGGATACAATATAAAATAGATTTTTCTAAACTTGTAAGAAAGTATATAGGAATGAGGTACACTATGCTTATAAGAACTAAGACAAGAACCTATGTCATGTTGGTTTTAATAATGTTTTCTAAGGGGAAATGGGGTGTCATGAAAAATGAGATGGAATAATATGCTAAATTTTAATTTTTTTAATCATGTGAACTCATAGCTAAACAACCACTAAATAAAATGATCGATATGGAAAATAACATATAAATAATAGAAAAATTATTCATTATACAAATAGGGCAGTGTGAAAATTAATGTCTATACATTAAAAAAAATTAGGTGAAAAAATTTCACATATTCACCAAAATCCTTACTCTCCAAAGTGAAAAAATGATAAGCTCTATTATTAAAAATACTTAGTCACCAGATATGGGCCTAAAATTCTAACCTTATCCCTTTTATTATCTATTTTTATCAAGGATAAGAACAAGGTCCCTACTTATATGTTAAATTAGTGAACATTTTTATGATAATCATAGTATTGTGCCTAAGGCATAATCATTTCTCTTTTTTCCATTATTATTGAAAAAGGGAAAGTTAAATCTTGTGATAACTCAATGAGAAGTTCTCTATAGTCTTCTACCTCCATAGGGGAGAGAGAATATCCGATATTTATATTTTTAGGTCCTCATTGGAATCAAGGTTGATATATACAATGTCATGCAAAAATTTAATAATTGTTTAATCAAGAATTGGTATGGATGGGGAAAGTAAAATGGCTTCGTTGTCCAATATAAAATCTAAACTACAAATTACCCCAATGTGATGGGGCATTGATTGATTATATTGAGGAGGTGGGTCATTTTATCTCTCTTAGGTGTTATCCTTGTGCCCTAAGACTTCGACCATGCCCACATGATATAATTTTATGATTGAACTAGGAGCCTCTAAACCAAGAGGCATATGATGTCAATATGTTACAATCATATAAGGATTAATTATTAGTTTGATAGGCTCATCCTTTTCTAGGATGATTATGATTTCAGCCATTGACTTGATTGAGATGGTTGGTGTTGTCAATAGATTTTATTCACTCACTTTTTCCATTGTTTTGATCCCCATTTCCTTGAACATTTCACTTTAAAAATATTTGGAGTTATTATAACTTGACTATGGGATTATTTTAGTCATTGTGGGTCCCTTATCATTGACTAAAGGTGGGGGATTCACCACACCATTTTTAGGCAAGTGATAGGCAATATGAATGTTGGTATCTTATTTAATTTGGCTTGAATAGAATAAAAGGGATTAGAATCCCATTTAGTGATGAAAAACTTCCCTATATGATGTAATCATATCCCTTGAAATCTGGTATAGAGTATTACATTTATTTTTTGGATCTATGGTCTTTCTAGGATCATGTTATATTTTGTGTCCCTATTGATCATGTAAAAATCCATCAAAATAGTTTTGGGCCAAAATTTACTAGAATTAAAATGGTCCCAACGGAAGTGGACTTGAAGCTATCAAACCTCTTAGGGTGTTTTGGTCGGTGGAGCAATTAGTTAATTTGTAACCAAGTTTATGGAGAAATTAAAAAAGGACTACATTACTTGTTGGCTATATTTGGCCCACATAAATATATTTTGCCTAGAAATGGTTTGAATAGATGAACAAGGTTTTGGATAGAATAAATGGTCCAAAGATCACATGTAGCTTACAAAGCCTTTGAAATACTTTATGTTAACATAAAATGTAGTTTGTAAAATTTTGAGGAAGCAAGTTCTCATGGTGTTCAATGTAGGAAGGATCATGGAACAATTTTTCATATGCATCAAAAATTCATTCAAGCCTTGGAAATTCAAGCAACAGTTTAGGAACAAATCTTAAGAGACCAAACCATCATGAGGTCATCATGTAGAAACAAGTAGAGCATGCTAGTTGTGCATTTATTAATTTCACCTAGGGAGCATTATAGGCCAAAAAAATACATCAACATGAATTCATTCATGTCAAGATCATTCTCTAAAAATTTCATGTCTTGATGAGTTCTCTATCTCTAGATATAAGCCTTCAAAGTTCAACTTGTAGAGTAGGACATTTGCATAGATGTCAAGTTTAATCCTGTAAATTAACCATTTGGTGTTTAAATTATGATAAGATCATGGACATCAATAATGGTCACATAATTTTCAAATGATAGGCATGCAAATTTCAAATTTAAGCCATAATAAATAGCCATTAGGGTTCAAACAATCCTAAAACATTCATATAGATGTCAATGACGATTGCACAAACATCAAACATAAGCACACAGACATCAAATTTGGGCCTCTTGAATTATCCATTTGAGTTAAAATGGTGGTTCCCATCAAAATTAAAGGCTCACATTCAATCATACCAAATATCTAATGGTACATAACACATGATAGAATTACTGGGCCTAGGTATATCTACAGCTCATAGACATTCATACCAAGAAAATTGATAGTACAAGATGGGTAAAAGGGCTAATAGGTTTGAGTCAACATTAACAGCTAATGAATGAAGGAAATATTAGGAGCTTTATCATTAGAGTCCAAAGAAGAATTTTTTAACTTGGGAAAATTAAATACATAAGAACCAAACTTGAATACGATCTAGGTCAGACAAGAGGATGCCACAAAGGTCGACACATTAGAATGAAGAATTTTGCCACCCCAATTAGGTAATATGAGTAAATACAAGATCAAATGTGATCTAGATAGCTAAGATTAGATCCTAAAAAACCATCTATTGCCATTAAAGCTCTATAAAAATTTTGAAAACTTATAAATGTAGGTTCCATATCTCATGATCAAATTCTTGAGCCCATAGATCTTTGGTGTAATTATGACTATATGAAAACCAATAGGGATGTTGGTTTTAATCCATAATAGATCTATATTTGGGATTTAGAAGCAATGGTATAATTGTGATTACATAAGAAATGTCAGAAGGAATGTCAATAAGTGAGCTCAAGTAACTACCTAATAACATAGAGAGCACCCCATGATTGAAAATATAGTTAATGGAATTAAAGCTGAGGAGTTTGATAAGGATTTTGGTGATGGGGATTGCTTATTATAACTAAGTCTTGATATTCACATTCTCCATCACACCAAAAAGGATACAGTGACATAAATGTAGGGGAAGCTTAAGAAGGATGGTAGTGGTGGTTGTTCCAAGTGGAATTGGGCTCATTAATGCCCCCTTAATTACCAAATTTTCTCTCTCTTGCCTTATTTCTTCCTATAAATACCAGCTTTGAGCTCTTAATTTTTATCCCTCAACTGGGTATAGAAAACCTCTACTAAAATCACTATGTAAACTCTTTGAAGTAATATAAGACAAGTTCATATTCTATCTAATGTCAAGTGTTCTCTATTGAAGTTTGATTTGAAAAATGCATGTTTTTTATTCATCATTTTTAGGTCCTTCATGTGCTTTACTTTAGAATTGTTAGTTTCTCGCAGGTTGTATAAAATTTTAGCTAGTTTTTTTTCCCTTGAAGTATCATAATTCCATAGTGTCTTGTATAGACCTATTTATTTTTATCCTTTAAGTTATAGGCCTATTTACAACCTTCATAAAAAATATTTGTGTTTGGAACTCTATCATAGAATCTGATCAATCCTTGTCCCCATTATATTCAATAGTAATCATACAAGTGTCTAAGATGATAGTGGATCATTGAGAATTGGTGCATTATCACACTTAAAATAGGTTTTCATTCATGAATTCTCTCCCCTTTTTACCCTAATAAATTAATTTTTAAGAAGAGAAACTCAAATTTTCATATCTGAGGAGCTATCCTCATAAAAAATCCTAGAGGTTTGACCCAATTTTAGGTAACCCATAGCCTTGGATCACTCCCATGTTGGACTAGGTTTGGGAGTAGGACCTAAACACTTATATATTTAGCTAGGGTATAACCTAGAATGGTAGGGTAAAAAGCTTTCAGGTTATTATTACTTGACTATGGGAGTATTGTAGTCATTATGGGTCCCTTATCATTGGTTAAAGGTGGGGGATTCACCACACCATTTTTAGGTAGGTGATAGTCAATATGAGCATTAGTATCTTATTTAAGTTGGATTAAATATCATAAAAGAGCTTAAAATCCCATTTAGTGATGAAAAACTTCCCTATATGATGTAATCAAATTCCTTAGAATTTAGTAGAGATTATTAAATTTATTTTTAGGATCCATGGTCTTTCAAGGATCATGTTATATTTTGTGTCCCTATTGATCATGTAAAAATCCATCAAAATAGTTTTGGGCCCAAATTTACAGAATTGAAATTGTCCCAATAGAAGTGGACTTGAAGCTATCAAGCCTCTTAGGGTATTTTAGTTTTTGGATTAATTAGTTAATTTGTAACCAAGCTTATATAGAAATTAAAAAGGGACTATGCTAACAGTTTCCCATTAACGACCATTGATATCTTCATGCAATAATTATAAATATAGACTTGTAAAAATAAAGAAGGATCCCCTCTTAGCCATATTGGTGTCTAGGGGAAGACTCCTAAGGTCAAATAAGTAACCAACATCTCTTAAGTTTTTCTTAGGTTTAAATATTCCAAATCAATATGGTTAATTTGGGAAGATGGTGGAGATGTGACATTAGCTAGGTTCCTAAATCCTAAGGCATCAAGTAATGTTAAACAATAGGAAAAGATTTATTGAGTAATTCAATTAATTAGATATGGTAAAATGTATTTTTAAGGTCAAAAACTAAATCATAGTTTCCTATAGGCTTGGGTTTAATATGAGTCTCCAAAACATTTGGAAAATGGGGAGTTATAGGTTGGTACTCTCTTGTGTGAGTAGTGATGTTTGCATCTTCATTTATTTAAAATTATAACAATCCTATCATTTAACTTGTCCCCTGAGGTCCCAATTAGGGAGCCACATCAAGGTTGGTCAAGCCAAAATTATAAGCTTCAGCATCATGTATTCCATTTGGTGGAGGTTAGTTGGTTTGGTTACTATGTGGCTATTTTTAGATGGTGGGCTAGTAGTGGTTAGGAAACCCGATTTGGTAAATGTGAAAATTGACTTTTTGAGGAGCCATAGGACTAGTTGGTGGATCTTATGGGTTCATTTTAGTATTCCATATGAACATGTCTACAAATTTTTATCATTATTCCTTGGTGATTCTTTGAATAAATTTATTGTATTCCCTATAAACATGATTATTAAGTGTAATTAATTCATGGAAAATATAGTAGATATTGGGATCATAATCCCTAAGCCACTACTTTTAGTTTTGTTAACCAAACCATTATGGGTAATGGTCAACATGTTAAAACTAGTTTTGATTTGGTCTCTAAAATTACATGTTACAATTTGGAGGATGGTTAAAATACACTGCATGAACTATGGGTGGAGGATTTTGGTTCCTCACACCCAAATTATTATTTTTTTTCATGGGTTGATGCAAGTTTTTGTTTACAATGTTCAACTTATTTTTTTGATTTGTCACACTCTCTATAGTGGTGTTTCAATTTTAGTTAATAACATTAGGGCCTTGAATTTTGAGGTTGTTCTAGTTTGTAATTTGATAACCCATATTATTCTAATTAGGTTTGAATAATTAAAAATTGGTTCCATAGGTTTTGTGGAAATTATTGATGCTTGATTGGTCAATTCTTAGAGTGATTTTTAGATCTTTTTCATAAGACCGATAAAGGAAGTTTTGAACATCCTCCCTTATTTCCTTTTCAAGGGAGTGTATAAAGATATTGCATAGTTATATTTGATCCATATGTGGTGCACTACTATAAAAGTATAGGACTTGTCACCATCTCATAATGAAATGGTAAATAGATTTATTAGGTTATTTCTTAATATGCAAGATTTTGTGTATGCCAATCTTGAAAAGTTTGTTCATGTCTAAGGCCTTGAAAACTCCACCATGAGTTGTCAAAAGAAATTAATAGAAACTTTATGAAGGTAGTAATACCATTCAAGGGTTATTATTTTAATTATTTTGGTGGGAAAATTTTAACTACCCCATCCCAAGGTATAAGCTCTCTAACAATGATCATGTATGCATTAACATGCACATTGGGATCTCCCTCCCCTTCATATTTTGAAATATCAATACATTGTGATCAAGGATTTTTTTTGAATACTTAGCATAAGTCCACTTGGCACTAAATTCTACCAAAGGCATGGTGGAATTAAATTTAATAGGAGGTTTTGGATAAGATATGGATGGGAAACTACTAGGAAGAAAATATGGAGTTTGATAGGGTGGAGTATAACAGATAGGAAAGTAGTTTTATGGCTAGGTGGATTTTGAAAACATGTGGTAATAAAGTGGAAGAGGATTAGATAAATAATTAGGATATGGTACATCTAAAGGATTATACATGGTATGCATGTTGGTTGAGACATAACTTGGAAGAATAAAGGGTGATGACATGTTGTTTTCCATGTAGTTAGGAAGAATGTAAGAAAATATTCCTCTAACAAGATTTTTAATGAGAGGTTGATATGGTGGAAGAATATTAGAATATATGGGTTGGTAAATATATGATTAAGGATGTCCTTGGGATATTAGATTGAAGTGTAGTTAATTAGAGATTGACTTACTTTATAAGGTAACAATTAATAGTTTACCACAGGAATGGGAATGGATGAGGGATGACCTTGGTTATAAGGGCTAGATTTTTTCCCTTAGTTGAGATATTTTTGGTTGATCTATAAATCTTGAATGTAACCCATAAAAGTGTTAGGTTGTGGAGCTAAAAGCTTAACCAGGATACAAATAGGAGTTATAGAGGTTGCAGAGGTTGTGGAGAGTTGTAAAACGAGTTACAAGGCAACCGACATCGGTCTGATCAACTGATGTCAGTTAAATAGCAGTGCAGAAGCAACTGATGTTGGTTACAAGTCAACTGACATCGGTCAGGAGGAGCCAACATCGACAACCTATGTGTGTGAGCATGTAGATTCTAGAGAGTCTATTCTTGGACTGTCAGTTTGCATGTTAAAGACTTATTTTAGTCTTAGAGTTTCGAGTCTAATTATTGTAATTAATATAGTCTAATTATTGTAAGCATGAGATCTATATAATAGACTCATGGGCTGTATTGTAAACTTGTGTGCTAGAGAGTAAGAGAGAAAAATAAGCTCCTTCAGAGAGAAGAGAGCAATGGTGTGTTCCTCCTAGTGCCACAGTACCAAGTGTGGGTGCTGGTTTGGAGAATCAGAAGGGTTCTTCATGTATATATGATCTTGGTCAGCAGGTGTGCAGGACCACGTTTGGAGATCTATAATGGTGAGTAAGGTCTGGTGATTTGCAGGTGACAACAAAGAGTAGGGAGATTTACTTGGAGTATGGTTGTGTACTTGGTGTACTGGCAGCATTGTTACTGACTGGTGGAGGTGAACACCAACTCTGTATTGGAGTTGATTGTTGGGACCGAGAGAGAGAGGGAAGAAGTCCTTAAGGTGTGGCAAGCCTTTGAGGTGGAAGAATAAGTGGCATCTTCTTTATTGTATTTTCGTCTGAGTGATTATTAATACAATTGTGTATTATCTCTCATATCCTGTGTTGTTTCATATTTCTAGTTACTTATTCATTCTAGTTAAATTCTGTGTTTAGTTGCTAATACAAGAGGTAATCATATTGTGCTCTAATTGAGGAGCAAGATCTTGACAATTGGTATCAGAGCTTTTGGTTGGGTTACTAACAGGTGGTTTCAGATCTGGTTAGTGTTTGCTGATTATAGGTCACTCACAGGGGTTTTAGATTGAGTGGGAGTATAGCAATGGCAGAAGAAAGTAAGCTACGAATGGAGAAACTAAATAGCACAAATGGTCTGATTGATGGAAAGAAAGAGCAGGTAAATAAAGATTTCTAGTTGGTAGAAGATTAGTATGAAGAAAAGGGAGGAGCAGATGTTGTAGGTGATGTTGCACAAGATGTTCTGGATAAAGTAGAATCTTGGTTCATAGATTTTGTTGCCTCTTTCCATGCAGCCCGAAATAGAGTATCTTTTCATGGGTATGTCTTGGAAGACTTTCGAGAGATTTATTTATGGGTTGGTGAGCCTTTTCAAATTATTAACAAAGGGGAAGTGAAGCTAAAATTGTAGATGGATAACACACGGGTGTTGAAGGAGGTCAAACAGGGACCAGTCTTGGAGATGAGTCTAATTTCTTCAAGAAAGTTGGGTGATGAGAGATGCACAGTAACTCTCACAATAGATGCACTTAAATTAGATGGTGGTAATAAAGTAGGTATCCTTTATCTATCTACTTATATTACTGATTCACCTTCTGTTGTAGAGATGTGGCTTTGTAGGCTTGGTCACATATGTAAGAGGGGAATGCATGTTTTTAAGCAAAGGTCAGATGTCTTTGACAAACTTAAGAACTGGAAATCCTTGGTTTTCATGGAGGAGATGATGGATAGAGATCATTTTAAGGGGCTGAGGAATTTTGAGTAGGGCTATGTTGATTTAAACAGGGTCTTGACCCAAAAGGAGCTTATGGGTAAATGTTATCACTCACAAGGAGAACACAAAGATCGACGTCAATTAGAAAACTGACGTCAACATCCATGCAAGGAACGACATCGGCTATGTGTAGACTAACATCGATAACTCAGGGGCAGATAAACACCAACATCAGTCATGGAGAACTGACATCGAAGATGAGGCATTCACAGGGAACTGACGATGGTCGGGGGCAGACTGAGATGTGACTGGCATCGGTTACTAAGACGGATTTTGGGTGGACAGCAAGCTGTCACAGAGTCTCAAATGCCCATATGAAGGACTGAAAGGGTAAGTAAGACTCAAATTCATTGTTTCCCTTCTTTACACTACTTGTTGGTCACTGATGGTCAAAAATTAGGAAGTCATTAAAGAAGCAGAGTAGGTAGATCCAGGAAATAGTGGGAGCTTGGCATGGATGAGGATTGTGATTCTTTGGAGAAGAATTAAATAGGAGTTTTTTGGTGAAGTTGCCAGCAGGAAGAAAGCACTGAGAGATGAATGGATGTTCAAGATGAAGAAGAGTGGAAATGGACACATGAGACAGAAGGCCAAGGTATATGGTCTTGAGCAAGCTGCAAGACAGTGGTACAGGTTTTGACAGGGGTATGACAAAGCATGGCTTTGGTCAAGGTCATTGTAACCATTATGTTTTCTTTACTAGGTGGATAATGATTACAACATTATTCTGTTACTATATGTGGTGTGGTTTCTTGTTGCAGGGTTACACATGCAGGGAGTTTCTGAGCTAAAGGTAAAGTTAGTTCAGAGGTATGTCACGAAGAATTTGGATCAGCAAAATTTTTTAGCATAAGAGACATGGAAGATCACAGGTTGATTTTGTCTCCAGTAGGAGCTAATGTGAAGAAGGTGTTGGTAGGGTTCAAGATGCAGGATGTAGAATCGGTAAGCACACCAAGGGTTGGGCAGTTCAAGCAGAGCTTAGAATAGTGTTTGAAATCACATGAGGTCTGGTGTAGACTTGAGTTTTTCCAA
This sequence comes from Torreya grandis, assembly GCA_037957365.1. NCBI lineage: Eukaryota > Viridiplantae > Streptophyta > Pinopsida > Cupressales > Taxaceae > Torreya > Torreya grandis. The sequence continues at coordinate 2,251,058 of JARHVA010001596.1, read as the reverse complement.
GCAGTGGGAGTTGTCAAAGAGTTTAGAGCTAATTCAGGGAAGGTGGATTCTCAGGTATCTGAGAGGGACTAGCAGTAGGTTAACATGTTATGTAGGGTTAAGGTCTTCACTACATGGAGTTGTAGGTTCAGATGTGGCAGGTTACTTAGATGACAGGTGTAGCATCACAGGATGTGTGGTGGTTGGTCTTCAGGATTGAGCTTGAAGAGGGATACAAGCCAGGGAATAAATTATATGGTGTATAGGTATAGGTACAAGTGTAACTATTTATCTCCAAGTGGGAGATTGTTAGGTTGTGGAGCTAAAAGCTTCACCAGGATGCAAATAGGAGGAGTTATAGAGGTTGCAGAGGTTGTGGAGAGTTACAGAATGAGTTGCAAGGCAACTGATGTCAGTCTGATCAACTGACGTCAGTCAGATAGTAGTGTATAAGCAATCGACATTGGTTACAAGTTGGTTGACATCAGTCAGGAGGAGCCAATGTCAGTAACCTGTGTGTGTGAGCATGTAGTTTGCATGCAGATTTTGGAGAGTCTATTCTTAGACTGTCAGTTTGCATGTTAAAGACTTATTTTAGTCTTAGAGTTGCAAGTCTAATTATTGTAATTAAGATAGTCTAATTATTGTAAGCATGAGATCTATATAATAGACTCATGGGCTGTATTGTAAACTTGTGTGCTAGAGAGTAAGAGAGCAAAATAAGCTCCTTTAGATAGAAGAGAGCAATGGTGTGTTCCTCCTAGTGCCACAGTACCAAGTGTGGGTGCTAGTTTGGAGAATCAAAAGGGTTCTTTGTGTATGTATGATCTTGGTCAGTAGGTGTGCAGGACCACATTTGGAGATCTACAATGGTGAGTAAGGTTTGGTGATTTGCAGGTGATAGCAAAGAGTAGGGAGATCTACTTAGAGTATGGTTGTGTACTTGGTGTACTGGCAGCGTTGTTACTAACTAGTGGAGGTGAACACCAACTCTGTATTGGAGTTGATTGTTGGGACCGAGAGAGAGAGGGAAGAAGTCCTTGAGGTGTGGCAAGCCTTTGAGGTGGAAGAAGAAGTGGCATCTTCTTTATTGTATTTTCCTCTGAGTGATTATTAATACAATTGTGTATTGTCTCTCATATCCTGTGTTGTTTCATATTTCTAGTTACTTATTCATTCTGGTTAAATTCCATGTTTAGTTGCTAATACAAGAGGTAATCATATTGTGCTCTAATTGAGGAGCAAGATCTTGACACAAAGTAGATATGAATTCATTTAGTGAATAAGTGTTAGACTTGATAACTTCCTTTTTTTAAGATTCAAGAGAGATATTGATAATGAGTCATGAACTAATTTGTATTGGAAGACTCGAGAGGATTTTTTGTGGCTTTCTCATGTGGAATATATATTTTTTATTATAATTTGATAGATGTGAGTATGATTACATTTTTATCAACCCATATTCTAGATAATCTATCAATATATTGATTGAGTCTTGATATCCATATATACACTTTGCAAGATAATTTGGGATCTAGTTATAATTTTAGGGTAGGCCCCTCCTCTAGTGATGAAATTACTTTTGTTAGAGACTTGGTATTTATTAGAGGTTTTAGAGGGGTTGTGCACTTATTGAATCACTACGATAGACATATTTTTTGAATTTAAGAGTGAAGGATTTATAAACTAACTCTCCATGTTTTCAGTGGAATTTTCATTACTCTAATTAAATAAGGTGGCCTCATCATAAATTTGGCAGTTCATTATATATTTCTCTAGGTTGAAAAATCTCTTAAATTATTATCTAGATATATTCATGGGGTATATAAATACCCTTAGAATAAATTAATTAGAATATAATATGTGAAAGAAGTAAAATAAAAGGGTATAATGTGAAAGGATTAACATTTTGCATTGGGTTCACAAATTTTGTACACTAGGAAATTTACATGCTAGTGATCAAGGAAGACAAGATGAAGACTACTTTTTACTACTACATGTGGCACTTTTACCTACAAGATAATTCCCTTTGGATTGATAAATACAAGTGTAACCTTTAAAAGAGTAATGGATCATGAATTCCAAGGCCTCATAGGTAAGTTGATTATTATTTACATTATTATTAGTTTATTTCTAGTTTTTTAGAAATAGTGAGACATTTGAATGGCATGTTTAAGAAATATGCTAAGATCACTTGGAATGAATAGACCAAGAAGGAATTTAATGAAATCAAAGAAGCAATTGGATAAACCCATGTGCTAGTAAGTCTAGACTTTACTAAAGACTTATATCTTTACTCTTTTGCTTCTGACCATACAATTGTAGCTATCCTAACTTAGAAGATAGATGGATGTGATCATATTATTGCTTTCATGAGTAATAATTTTAAAAAAAATTGAATTGAATTATTCTCTTATTGACAAACAAACATGTGATCTAATCAATGTAGTAAATAAATTTAGGTATTATATCTTTAGAAATAAGGTGCATGCAATACTACCAGACCCTACCACTAAGATCATGCTTTGTCAATGTGAACTTGGAGAAAGGAGAGGTAAGTGGATGTCTATTCTCCAAGAATATGATCTAGAGATGAAGATGACAAAGTTGGTAAAATGATAAGGTTTAATTCATTTAATTATTAATACTAATCCAACACTGAGTGTTACACAAGTTGATCAACAAATCTTTCAATCCAATTATTGGTATGTTCCTATTGTTCATTTTATAATCAATTTATATTGTCCTACAAGGTTAAGTAGATATAAAAAGAGAGATTTAAGGCTCAAGGCATATCATTTTCTAATCAAGGATGGAGTGCTACAAAGGAATAACTCTGAAGGCATTTACCTAAGGTGTTTTTTCAAGGAAGAGGTGGCTAAGATCTTAAGCACTTTTCATGAAAAAATAGGAAGTGGACATCCATCTAAAAGTAAAAAAAATCATAAGATCCTTAGGGCTGGTTACTACTGGCCACTATCTTCAAATATGCTCACAAGCATGTGAGAGAATACCACTCATGTCAAATCTTTAATACTAAATATCACAAGGCAACCATGCCATTAAAACCAATAATAATTGATAAACCATTTACCTAGTGGGGACTGTATTTCATGGGGGTCATTAAACCCAATTCATTATATAGTCATAAGTATGTTTTGACTTCTACTAACTACTGCATAAGATGGACTGAAGTAGTGGCAAACAAGTAGTGTATTACTAAAGAGGTGATCAAATTCTTAGAAGAAAACATATGCACAAGATTTGAAACACTAGTGTCTCTAGTCTATGATAATGGATCTACCTTTATATCTATTGAGATGATGGAATGGGCATATGACAACAACATTTTCTTAAGTTCTCATCAAATCATTACCCTCAAGGCAATGGGGTGTCTAAATTAATGAATAAGAAATTGATGAAATCCATAAAGAAGTTTGTAGCTGATAAACTAAGAATATGACATAAGATATATAAGTATGCCATTTGGGTAGATAAAATTAGAGTCAAATAAGCTCTCAAGACATCACCATTATTTTTGGTATATGGTCAAAAACCTGTATTTACCATAACACTCAAACTACCAACCTATAGGTTCATGCAAGAGTACATGAAGAAGGATCAAGAATTTCTAAGTTCAAGATTATTGTACATCGTACATATTTGGGATACAAGAGAAGAAGCTTTTTCTAATTTTAGCAGACACCAAACCATAGTTAAGAGGTGGTTTGATCAATATTAAAATATAAAGGTGTTTATACAAGGAGATTTAGTTCTTATTTGGGATAAGGCGTCAGACCCAAAAGGAAAACATAGGAAGTTCACACCCTTGTGGATTGGCCCATATCAGATTGTTGAGACCTTGGTGGATAACACCTTCGAACTAAAATACTTTCAAGGAGAAAAGTTTACATTACTAACCAATGGGCAATACCTCAAGCACTATTTCTCTACTACCCCAACTGGGGTCCTCATGGAATGAATTATAAGACTAGTTAGAGTTAGTGTAGGTAGGCTTTAGATTAGTTTCTTTCCCATTTATTTTCTTCCTATCCCTTATTTATACACAATTTTTGTATATATTTGTTTTATTATTTTCTTTGTATTTGGTTTGTTTGAGTTTTGTGCTTTGTTTCTTGTTTTCAATAAATCCTTTTGGATAGTCCTCAGCTCAAAATACATTTATATGCTCAAAATGAACTTCACAGTTTAGGAATGCAGGTGTGTTTTCTCAGCATTAGTTGATCATGGATTATTGGAACATGACCTTAATATTATAATTTAGATAAACTATAGTTATATAAAATGAAAAAATGGTAACTTGAGTGTGGCTTATGACTCCCAATCCATAGTCCCCTCTTGTTTGCTTTCATGACCCTTCTAGGCACCTTTTCACTGATTCTCAGTCACCTGTAGGCTTTCAAAAAATCATTCCAACTTAGCTGGGACCATTTTTACATGCTTATTCCATCCTCCTAAATCTCATACCCTTAGGACAATAACACCCAATTTGGACTATAGAACTAGACCCTAGGGTGTCCCCTTTTTAGTGCTCTTATCCAATCACATTTTGAGCCTAGATTACCATTTATCCCTGATTCCTCCTCTTCATGGTCTTGGCCTAGCATGATTGCATTTAACCCATGACTAATAAATCCTTGTATAAGCCCATTAATAGATCATTTGGAAAGGGTTATAAAATATCACAAATCAAACAAGAATACAAGAAATACTACTCAATCAATCTTCCCTATTCTCTATATACAACCATCTAATACTATTTATAACTTATTTGAATCCTTACACCAGTCCCTAGTCATCTCAAGCACACCTAGTTTAGCATTTCCTGGCATTATCATATCACAATTTCACCAAGCACTTTCAAATGGAGAACTACATATAGCTTGATCACTATTTGGAGTATTGGTATATATGTAGCACTCCCACATAAGGGGTGTGGATCCAATTTTAGTGCATCTTGCACACACTGACCCCCCTCTTTTCTTAAATTCCTATTCAATCTTATTGGAGACCTAGGATCAAGGATAAATCATCTCTAAAAGGAGCTCTATTAAGAGTTAAGATTTAAAATTTTATAGGTAGGGTCATACAAGAGAGGTAGATAGAACCCAAAAAGCTCATACCTCTATGTCTAGTTTGGATAATAGTGGCAAGAACAAGACTATAGCACCGAACCCTCAAGTGTCCTATTTTTGGTGCTCCTATCCTTTCACCAAATGAAATATAGATCTAGGTTCTTGATAATATCCCAATCCTGCATAGTTAATATCAACCTTTGTCTCAGTTAGATTAGCATAGTTTTAAGCTAAGTTATATTTCTCTTTATTCACTTTCTATTTTTAGAAAGTCTAAACAACAATCAAAATTAACAAATCAGTAAGTTGATTATGACATAGTTATTAACTAATTTACTTTAATTAGACTTTTAACTAAATAGGAATAAACCCCCCAATTATTCACCAAAATAGGTTAAATCATTTGGTGAACCTAACTTACTTCATTTGTGCATAAAAACCATGAAAACACTAGGGTAAATTTCTTACTAATTTTTCATATTATTTTTTGATTTTTTACCTGCATAATAAAATAAAAAAATTTCATCAAATTTTAAAATTTTGTAGTAATTTTAAATAATTTTATTTTAAACCATAGTTGCCCATACTAGGTCCCAGTAATTTTCCAATAATATTTTAATTTTTTACTAGCATATTAAAATTAGAAATTAACTTCAATTTTCAAAGTTCAATAGTAATTTTTAGAAACATTTATTTTTCAAAACCCTAGTTGCATCTACTAGGTCTATTTAAATCACAAACTTTCCAATAAAATTCTTGACTTCTTACTTGCATATTTCACTCAAAAATTCACTTTAAAATTCAAAATTTCATAGTAATTTTCATAATAATCATCTTCAAACCCTAGTAGCATACACTAGGTCCCATTGCTTCTTGAGGTATCACCTTACATATAAAATCAAATTTCAAAAATGGACATCACTTATTTATAAATTTTTCTTACATTTATTGAAAATAATAAGGAAACCATAATTGGTCCTATCATGTACATGAATGATGAAGTTTACCATATGTTAGTACAAACTTTCACTCTTTGCATTTCTTGCTTACTTTTCATAATATGGGATGATATTACAAAATTTATTATTAAACATAGTAAGATCCCTCTACTTCAAATAAAAGTTTTATTATTTTTAATACAAGGTTTCATTACTTACTTTCTATCTCTCATGTGGAAATATCTTCAATTTTATCATGCTAAACACATTAGAAATGTCTTAGCACATGCCAAAGCTTCTTATGCATTCATGAAAAATTCCATGCTCCCTATCCCTTATACATCTCTCATGTGGAATAATTTTCAACTATATCTTGCTAAACATGTTATAAATGTTATGTTACAAGTCAAAAAATTCCATACATTAGTACAAAGTTCCATGCTCTCTATTTCTTGTTTGTTATCTCTCATGTGGAATGTTATTCATAAACATATAACTATATAACTTATAACTAAAATTACATGAATTTCATCCCACATACATGATTTCTACCTAGATTCATATAACTCTCTTGCTACTTCTATGTTTCAATTACAAAAATATAAATGAAATACAATCAATTTTCTAATGCATAGTTCAAATGATGAATCTCATGTTTTTAACTCTATTTTGTCATCTCAAAAAATGACAAAAGAATGTCTAAATGATAACTCCCTTACTCCTACTTCTCATATTGTAAATGAAAATAATGCATGCACTCCATTCAAGGATAACATAGATGCACATAGTAGTCAAATTTCACCTGACAATTTATTGCATATTAGGAAAGAATTTCCTTCTCCTCCTCTCCCTAAAGAGGGTGATAGCTATTTTCCCTCTAACCAGGTCCATCCTATCACCCCTACAAAAGCTAAGGTAGCATATACTATTGTTCCTAATGCATACATTCAATCTATATCTTCTTTAAACTCTATTCAACATATGTGCTTACATGTTCATTCGGAAGCAACTAGGGTTTAAACTAGTGAGACTCTAAGGGATAAAATCACTAGTCTGAGCAAGTTAATTTTAGATTTACAAACATAGAATCAGATGTTACATAAAAAGATCACAACATTAGAAAATTATATTATAATACAAAAGCCTCAAAGGCACCCTAGTGTCAATCATGTATATGCACCTTCACCTAGTCAATTGGTTGCAAGTAATGTTATATATCAAAACAAGAAATCATAACATATAACTCTATAACTAGTTAAATAAATAGCAAGAAAAAATAAAATAAGATTTCAAGTGAGGTACTAAAGGAAATGATTAAATCTAATTTGATTAAACTACCTCCTTTACATCCAGTGAGAAGATCTAAATATTATTATGCATATCATAGAATGCATGGGCATCACACAAATTCATGTTTAGAATTGAAACAACATATACAATAGATAATTGATAATGAGGACCCTATATAAGGTAAATCAATCAAGCAATCCACAATGACATAGGAACACACTCATAAAGAGTCAAATTCATAACTAGTATAAAAGTGGTTACCAAATCATAACTCAGAATAACAAAAGGATTGAAAAAAAAAATCAAAGCAAAAAAAATAAAAAAAGCATAGGTAAATCAAAAAAAAGATGTAAATATTCCTCTCCAAAATGAGGCTCAACTTTGAAATTAGTATGGGTTTGGTCAAAAATATCTACAATAGTTTGATTTTCAAGGTCAAGGGTTGGGTAAGTAGGCTCAAGGCATCACTACTTCTATTCTAGAAGTTGATAATGTTTTTCACCAAGGTTTGGGATATATTAAACATACTAAGGAAAATCATTCACAAACATAATTTATCAAAGGAAAAGATCCAGATACAACAAAAGTCAATACTATTATTCCATTGGTTCAAAATCAAGATGAGAATGATGAGTGGAACAATACAGGTTATTATGATTTCCAAGATATCGACAATGAATCCAAATATTTAGAGTCATATTATTAGTCATTCCCTCATGCTTCACAATCACACACGATTCCTTTTTTTGATATAGGACACCATGATAGTCTCCTATGAGACTCATCAGTTAGTATCACTACTTACTCAGTTTTTCTTGTGCATAGTTTCCTTTTTTCTTACTTGTACATAGTTCTTTTCTTAAAATTATTGTATGTAGTCTTCCTATGATTGCTTGTACATAGTTTAAATAGCTCAAAAACATTTAGATTTTATGAATCATCCATGATTTACATTTATACTACAATGTTAGACTCACATCTATTGTTTTATGCTTATTATTTGTTAATTTATCTACATTACTATGCTTTACTTGATCCTCTTTTGAGTGTGTGTAGCGACATCTAGATTCTTGATTTCTTCACTTAACCATTATGTGGGAATCATACTTCCACATTAAAGATGCACATTGAGATACATATACACTGGGGGCATATTCTACATGACTACACCATCCAAGTTATGTCATTGCTACACCACACACTCTAGTTATCATGTTGAAGTACATCATGCACTAGCTTACATATATTACTCTATCGACACTCACTATTATATAGCACTTGTGTATTTATTAACATATACCTAGTCTTGTACCAACATATCTTACATACATTCATTTCTTAATTTTATTAGTTAGATGCGATTGTATTTCTAGTTATTACATGCTTACCTTTTTTTTCTTTACATAGCTAGATTGTTTGTATTTCTCAGTTCCTATTTGTTTCTTATATGTGCCTTAGGACATTTGCCAATGTCCTTTTATTCTATTCATATGTGTTATTTAGGACCTTTTCTAATGTCATTTGCCTATAATCCTCTATGTTATTGTGGATTCCATGCCAATTTTTCTTGTTTCAATTGTATGTGTATGTGGTATTTGAACATGCCTTATATGTTTACTTTCCAGTTTGAGTGACATGTGCCTATGTCCCTTATTTGCTTTGCCCCTTATCCACTCTTATATGCTTCTTAATTCTTGCCTTGTGTATTTATTTATTATTTATTCTCTTTATTTTCAATGCCATGATTCATATCATACACTATCTTTATTTCTTAGATACCATGATGGACATCATGCTCCATCCCTCCATGACAACTAAAAATTAATAAATAACACTTCCAATTCTATTTCAGTACATTGTATATGCTTTTACATTATTATATTTATCTAGGCATACCCTTGTTGATCTAATAATCTCTCAATACAAACCATTTTATATCTTGGGATACCTTGTCAATTATCATTACTATATTATATATTTTGTAGTTTAACACACTTGTAGGGATCTTTCTTCTAAGGGTAGTCATTATAGAGTCTCCATTCATACAATTAAAATAGGGGAAACAAATAGGGTTTTTTGTCATAAAGATTAAATCTCTTATCAACCAAAAAATCTAGCTTTAAAACACTTAGATTAGTAATCAGAAATCAAACTAGTCAGAACAGACCATGTAGATAGTGAAGAATCTATAATAGTCCTTAGATTGGGCCCAAGACAATAGCACTGATATTTGACTACAACATCAATTATGATACTATCCAAATAATATAAAAATGAGAATTTCTAGAAGTAGGTAGAAAAGTAGGTTCAACTACATATTTGCATAGCCAAACTAGTTTAGAATCAATAGTTTTAGTACATATTTTGCTCATAGAATCCAGATATAGGGGGCATCATGCACAACATTGTGGCTCTTACTTCTAGTTTTAGATATGACAATTGATATAAATTCTAGATCAGAATCCATGTTCTAGACATCAATGATTAGGGGTAATTTGTGTGGTACATTTGTTTCTTTTCTTTCTTAGTTTAACATTATCTAGACATTCTCACCAGCTACATGCCTTATTCCATCTGTAGTTGGTTGGCATTATTTTGAAGTGGATTTCATACAATCATACCCCCCACATTCCCAAGTCCTAAGTCCTCATGTGACTTCCACATAAGCTAGATTGTCATTTTTTGAGTGGCTTTTATATAAGCCTAATCTTTATCTTTTAGAGTGGCTAAGAGTGGCCTAGTTTCCAACATGCATTTGGCTATCCATGCCAACATTTTCAGATCACACTATATTCATGAGCTTCAAGAGCCATCTCATATGACATACATTTCATATTGATATCAGTTCATAGCTTCACTTCATGGGGCAATGATAGATCCAAAGGACTAGTTATACTTTGTATTGCTAAGCCACCTATTCAAAGGGATTGGACACATAGTCCAAACATTGATCAACACACACATGATCACCTAGATTAACTTAGTGGGTGACAATGGAGCCAAATGGTTAGTCTTTGTATTCTTGATCCACTTTTTATGGAATTGAGCACTTAGCTTCATTCATGATATTACTCTTGGTAAAATATCATCCATCATTACTCAACATCATAATAGGTTTTGTATTAGTCCACATATACTGTGAGGTGTATTCATTCCTTTCTCTTCCTCTCTCTTATCCAAATTTTTACATTCTTATTTTAGATATAGTGTATTTAGTAAGAACTAATTTACTCTTATTTTTTCTTAAAGATTTATACTTCACAATGTGTTCTCTCTATGCACACCCAGCATCACAACAACATCATGAGCTTCACCCTTAAAGGAAAGTTTAGGTACACTTTCTCTTTTTCCTATATCCTAGTATTTTGATTTGTTACATCACTAGAATAGAGGGGGGGTTAAATGTAGTCATATAAAATTCCAAAATTGGTAAATTGAGTGTGTATTATGACTCCCAATCCATAGATCCCTCTTGCTTTCTCTCATAACCCTTTTAGACACCTTTTCACTAATTCTCAGTCACCTATAGGCTTTCAAAACCTCATTCCAACTTAGCCAAGACAATTTTTCCATATTTATTCCATCCCTCTAGGTCTTTTACCCTTAGGACAATAGCACCCAACTTGGACTATAGTTTTAGACCCTAGGGTGTCCCATTTTTAGTGCTCTTGTCTACTCACATTTTGAGCCTAGATTACCATTTTTTCTTGATTCCTCCTCTTCATGGTGTTAGCCTAGCATGATTGCATTTAACCCATGACCAATAGATCCCTATGTAAGCCAATTCAAATATCATTTGTAAAGGGTTGGAAAATATCACAAAGTAAGCAAGACTACTCAAGAAATCTTCCCTATTCTCTGCATGCAACCATCCAATACTATTTGTATCTTATTTAAATCCTTAAACCAGTCCCTAATTATCTCAAGCACACCCAATTTAGAATTTCCTTGTATTCTCATATCACACTTACACAAGTCACTTTCAAAAGGAAGACTACATATGACTTGATCCCTTTCAAAGTATTGGTATATAGGTAGTGCGCCCACACAAGGGATGTAGATCCATGTTCAATGCATCTTACACACACTAACCCCCATATTTTTTCAAAGTCCTATTCAAGCTTATTAAAAACCTAAGATCAAAGATCAATCATCTCTAAAAATATCTCTATTGAGAGTTAAGCTTCAAAATTTCATAGGCAATATCATATAGGAGAACCCAAAAAGCTTAGAACTTTATGACCAGTTTGGATAATAGCAGTAGAAACATGAATATAGCATCAGACCCCAAAGTGTCTTATTTTTACTACTCCCATCCTTTCACTGAATGAAATCTATATCTATGTTCCTGATACTATCATAATCCTACATAGTCAATATTAACCTTTGTCTCAATCAGATCAATATAGTTCTAAGCTAAGTTATATTTCTCTCTATGCACTTTCTATTTTTATAAAGTTTAAACAACAATCAAAATTGACAACTCAATAATTTAATTATGGCATAATTATTGACTAATTTATTTTACTTATACTTTTAATTAAATATGAATAAAAACCCTAATTATTCACCAAAGTAGGTTAAATCGAAAACTAGTAAACATTAATAAATAGGTTAATTTTTCCTTGAGATTTTAAACCTTGTTCTAATTTAAGTTTGGTTCTAAGAAGGATTACACATATAGGGTAAAATCTTGAATTATCAAGACAAATCCATGTTTGTGCTTAAAAAACAATAGTTACCTGGGACAAAGTTTACAACCAAGGATGATTGTCTAAAGATCAAACATTCAACCAAATCCTGAAACCTAGTTAATCTGGTTCCCAAAATTTGTTAGAAATTCATAATATCTAAAAATAAAAAAATAAGAGCTTTATTTCAAAAAAATTAAAAGGCTTTATAGGCAAAGTTAATTTTGGTAATTTCCATTGGGGTTATAGATGCCTATCTGGCAGTGGAGTAAGTCCTTAAATAGATCCAAAGGTATCTCTATTGGGGATATGGATGCCTAGCTAGAAGTAGAATAATGCCCAATTATTTCTTGAGCTAAAACATGATTCTTGGTGAATATCCAAATATGCTAAAAGTTAATTTTAATGGTTAAGGTCATGAATCGAGAAGCTATTCTCTAAATCTTATGGTAATCAGTAAGCAAAATCAAAGCACATAAATAGCATGGATTTATTTTGATGTTTGATCCTAAATCTACATTTACAAGACTTATTTTAACCATGAATGTATCTAAATAATGGTGCCTAATCAAGTGGAATAAGTAGCCTATTTATTAGTCTAAACTAGAGTCTCTACATTCTAACATACTACTATGTTTCCCCTAGAAGTCTCCATTTATTGAGGTCAATACCCCTCTATTTCTAATAAATGAGGACCCTTATTTCAAATTGTGAAGATTTATACCTTAAAATTGAAAATTCACTTGATCAGAGTACCTTTGGCATAGTTGTAGTTAATTATTTATTTCAAGATCACCCATAGCTGATTTGGTTAACATATTCGTTCATGATTCTAGTTTCATATTGCTTGATTTTTTTAACATTAGATCTCTATGTTTCAAGGTGTAGGTCTAATAGAGTCCATTTGGAATGATTAATGTCTAAGGTTTTATATCTTATTATTAATTTGATCTTTTACTAACCTTTGGTCTTTTTTAAATCAAATTAAAGTCATGTTTAATCATCTTGAAACCCTCATTCAAATTACCCTAGCTCAGGTCCCTCTGAATCAAATTCAAATTTGGTGAGAACAATTTACATGAAAATGATTAATCATGCCATATACTTAGTTAAATTTTTATCCCAAGGTTTAGTTGTGCTTATTAACATGATCAAACCTTAGTCTAAAAATTTTATGTTTGGTCCCTTCATGTCTTAAGCCCCCATTAATCCCTTTTATTTCCACATGGTCTAACTAACCACTGGGTCAATTTGTTATGTTTTACACCTAAGATAAAATCCTTGTCCTAATACTTTATGCATGTCTTTTATTATTCATGGTGTCCCATTTATCATGTTAAAAACTTAGCTTAAAGTGTTTATCCTTAGGTCTTACCCATGTTTATTAACATGAAATAAAACCATAGTCTATAAACTTTATGCTAAGTTATTTATTTTCCTAAGCCTAACTTAAATATTATTTTTATCTATAGGATCAATATTTTATGTTTGCTTGAGTGATCAAGATCTAGTGGTGCATATAAAGTCAAACAAGTCAAGAGCCTTAATCAATAATGCACATTTACCTAGGTGAAGGAGATCTGATAGTGTGAGATCATTGTTGACAATTCAAATCCCTAGGATGAGGGATAAAGTGATAAATATCACACTCAAGGCCAAATAACACTCAGTAACTAATAGCATTCTACCCCTCAAATCAACATCTGATAGATCACGTTGATCAAACCAAAGAGATCTAATGGTGCATGATGAAGGTTGAAAAGTCAAAATCACTGAGTATAAACATGGAGGTAACACATGGTATAGCCATGAGCCATAAATTAAATCTTGACCATCTTTCAAAGATCAATGGTATGTAGATGTCCATACACATTTTGATTAATGGTCCATGGAGAAAGAGGCATAATTAAGAAGATAAATATCAATAGATCATGATTGATTCATGAAAATGAGATCAATGGTATGAGGTCAATGTTGATATTTAAACAAATATTAGAATAAATATAGTGGTGACAAGTGTCACAACCATGAGGAACATCATAAAGTGGCCAATGGTATTTGATCTTTCAAATTGAGATCAATGATTTGCACTGATCTATGTAAAAGAGAATCCAATGATACAAGATCAAGGTGAAATTTTCAAAAGACAACAATCATTTTTTAAATATTAATGAGAAGAGTGCCATGAAAATGACATAGGGATGCCATAAAGCTCACTATTTGAAAAAGATACCACCATTAAAACACTAATAGTACCTTTAGAATATCCCTAACACATGCTAAAGCCCTAATTCAACCCTATATTTATCATAATCAATCGTAAGAGAGTTAAATTATCAATCTATATAAGAATAATTCAATCCAAAATTAAGCTGAAAACCACTAGTGAGCAATTTGAACAAATTCATGACCACTATGGTAAATTGAAAAAAGTCCCTACTTTGCACCATCTTTGGGTAATAAAAAAGTCTGTCAACTTAAGCCATGGATTATGGCTCTACAAAAGGAAGAAGAAAAAATATTGACTGGCCCAAGAGCATCAAAAGGAACACAAATAGAAACCCTAGCTCCAAAAGTGTCTCAAATCATTAGTGGGGGTTCAATTTAATCTAGAGACCACTAGTTTGGAAAGAGTGATAGAAAATAGGCCATGATTGTTGGTGAGGAATTCACCTTTCAAAAGGTGGAACCATTCACTAGTTTGAATCTAATGGAAGGACAGAGGCCTGGTGAGGTTCCTATATTTAAAGAGGACCCATTAAAGCTAGCTCAAACACAATCTAATCAATTATAGGCTATCATCAATGGCATGATGTAATAATATAAGAATTTAGAAGAGACTACCATCTTATCAATTCAAGAAGATAGATTCAAGCTATTTTGAGGACACCATGATTGACTTACTCAATTTTTTAAATTCAATAAGAAGAAAACAAGAGGTAATAAGTAATAAAAATTCCAAGCTATAGGCCAAGTTGGCTAATGGAGGGTTTCAAGATATCAAGTGAAAGACTTGATTAAATCCTTAAACAAGAATCAAGTACCTAAATTTAAGACAATTAGCCTAGCCCATTTACATATGGTTATAATAATATTGGTGGACAAAAAATTCCCAAGTAGATGAAAGATATTTTCAAGGACCTCAAATAGTAGGAAGATAAAATGCCACACATGTTGGATAGCTTAATCGAAGATCCTACCTCACTCAGTCCTTTGGGGCTTTATCACTAATGAAGAGTTCAAGCATAGAACTTATCAATTCATGTAGGAGGTGAGGAACCAAGGTCAAGGGAAGATAAGGGATGATAATAAGAAGATCATGAGACTACTATTTTCATTTGAGGAGATGATGGGAGCATCAAACAAGCTTTAGAGAGAGCTAAGAAAGATCTCAATAACCTGGGAGATCAATAAAAAGGGTTTTTCATGAGACCCATTATTGACCTCTAGATGATCAATGAGAAAAATTATAGAATGAACATTGTTGACCTCCAATTGACTTGTAGAAGGCCCAAAGTTAGTTGGAATAGGAATATTCTTTTATAACTAGCATTGTATATTTTGGAAAGGAATATTCTTTTTGTAAAGGCATTTATATCTTATAAAGTACATTATCTATAGGTTAGTATATTAGAAAAGGTCATTTGTTTTAGAATATAATAGAAAGGATAGCTATTCTAAACACATTTAGAAATGTATTTTGACACAACTAACTGGCATACCTCATGAATGGTCTATATAAAGAGGTATTTCTAATTGTAAAAGGAGAGAGAGTCTTGGGAGCCAAAAAATATTTGTAACTTTTGAGCAAATTAATATAAGCAAGGAGTTATGCAAAGTTTGTCCACATTTTCTTGTGTGAATTTCTATCATGGTTTATCTCTCATTTGTTTGATCTTATCTTCAGATTTGAATGGTTCTTGTGAATTCTAGATGTGCATCTTTAAATGTAGAGTTGATAATTTGTGTTAATGCTAGATTAGTTAAAAGTTCTTAGGTTTATTTAACTTTCTTTACTCTTCTTACATATGAGCTAATGTTATTTGTTTGTAGGGGTGAAATTATTAAAGTAAACATGGTTATTATTTGTATCTTTTCATACCTTTCTTAGATGTTTACCTGATGTGTGATAGGATTTGAGCTCATGCTACTTCACTTTGCACATTAGTTAAATGCATGTTTAGATGAAATTGGATCTTTATCATAATTCTTGTAATAAATATCAAAAATACCTCTCTTTTCTACCCTACCCTTCCTTTTTCTCCTTTTTTATCAATTCACCTTAGATTAGCTTCATTGTGAATATTCATCTTGGTTTATATTTATACTTAGTTTTGAGCATAATTCACTTTAAATAACATAAATCATCTTCAAAATCAAAGATTAACTATTGATCCATGATGGATTATAACCACCAACTAATATGAATTTGTGAAATAGTTAGCCTATTATACCTCTATCCCACCAAGGATAATAGGATTATCACAACTAGCAACTCATACAATGGATTCTATGAATCCAAAAACGAGAAGTGTTTCTCAAACACTATATGAACCTATTGATGCATCTAGGTGCATCAACAAAAAGATATAATAAATAATGGACCATTATTTCAATCATATTTTGGAATTTCATGGTCATAAAATATAATTGAAAGAGGTTATTTATGTGTGTCATTGACCACACCTATGAATTTATCAAGGATATGATTATTATAAGTTTGTGTAGATTGCATCTAAGCTATCTTAAGAACATCATCTTGGTTTTTAGGTTGATCATTATGATTTAACATATTTTTTATAAATACATTCATTTTTTTATTGGGTTGGGAAACTAATTCATTCAAATTAAATATCTAACCTTCTACTTGTATATGGATATTTTCTATCAAGCATTGTATTTTATGTTTTAAATTCATTCACTTATTTGTATGATGTCCAAGATTTTATGGTAATTATAGCATGCATTATTATCATGTTTTTTGGTAAGTGATATAACAATTATAACTATCTCTAAGGAGGTAAATATAACATATTTTATTTAGGAAAGTGTTTAAGCAAATTTTAAGCACTCTAACTTAACCATGTAAATTGTCTTCACTATTGTTGTTGGTAATGGAATATCATGTCTGATGTTTGGTCTACTACATTGACACATTCTTAACCTCATTATTAGGTTGGAAATTGCTATTGATCTCTTTATTATTTTGGAAATTATTATCATTAGCCATATATTTTAAAGTTTATTTATCTTGATATTTGGTTTCACTAAAAGTACGAACATTAGTCCCTTGTTTGAGCATATTGTTGTCTAAAATATTGATCTCAAAGTTCCTAACTGCATGATAATTTTAATTTAAATATTTTTATGAGTTGAAAATTGAATTATATTAAATAGCTTATAGTAAACTCTAACATAATATAATTTATAATTCACTATCATAAAATTGATGAGTCATCTTGGTAAAAATTACTTTCAATATAAGAACATATAAAGAATAGGAATTACTTTGAAAGTTTCATTATATTAAACATGTTATTTACCTAATCAAATAGAAAAATATTAAAATCTAAGATAATATACTTTTTAACTCACTATTATCAAATTGATGAGTCATCTTGGTAAACATTACTTTGAATCTAATCACATCTTCAATGGCATTCTTAGTATGTCCTTGTTTAATTTGGAAACTATATGAAAACTTGACCTTTATACTAATGTTGATAAAAAAATGAGCTAAAATATTATCATTTGAAGAATTGAAAGAATGTTCTGATCCAAATGAAAAATCGCAAAACCAATCAAGAACATATTCCTTAAGGTTTCTAGAAAATAGTTTCCGCTATAATTTATCAGTATGCACAAGTTCAAGACATAAAATAATTTATATGGTGAGAAGGATCACCCTTACCATTTCATATTTTAAACTTATGAGTTACAATTCTAGTAGGCAAAGGATAAACAAGGATCTTGTGAGCAAAAGGGGCTAAGTATTATATCATTAGAATTGACTACATGACTTGGTTTTTGAGACCCTTGGGAAAGAAATTGAAACTTTTGTTGTATAATGTGTATTTTTTTCATATTTTTTTAAAGGAGGGTGGATTTAAGTGTTAAAATTTATGTATTAAGATGATAATAAGTAGGAATAAAAACATTATGAATTTAATCAATGCAGTGGATGAGGGGTTAAGGTTGAGAAATATATTGATATGCTTGACAAGATTGAGAAGCATTAAAAGAATCATTATGACCAATATCATATATCAAATACATAAAAATCTAAGTGAAATAAACAAGAGGAGGAATAATATTATAATTAATATAAGATACAAAAAAATTATTGGCATATGATGGGAACTTTTATAAGATAAAATATTAAAATCATTCAAAGATCCACTATATGTTGTGAAAGGTATTTCCATAGGTATATTCTCTTTAGTTATGGTTTTATTTTTCATATTTTTTAACACATCTATTATTACATTAATTTCATTTGTATTATATTTAATATGTTTTTGAAATATATAAAGATGTTATACCCTCACTTTATCTACTTAAAAATTTTCAATATTGTGAGATCTACTAGAACCATTATCATTCAAATCATGTGAACTTTATCTATTCATATCATTTAAGTTTTCATCCACATTTGTTTCAACATAAGGATCACTCACCTCATTAAAATGTAATTTTATTTTTCAAATTAACATGAGTAATATTCATAGGAAGTTTAACAAAATCAACTAATCTAGAAATTAATCTATATATTTGCCTAATTTAGAGCTTATATCTAATATCATTATGTGGAATAATATGTAAACATATATAACATAAAAATAATTGATTGAAACAACACATAAGGATTTATGGATAATGATGAAAAATAAAGTAATTAAACTCCTAAATAAATCAAATATATAATATAAAGAGATAACATTGTAATGGAATAACAAAGACAAATTATTGTGCATTTATGGAATCCCTAGGTATAAACAGATCCAATTTTTAATATACATAACCATATAATACTATAAAGCAAAGAAGCATGTAAATAAATGTAGGTTCACCAAAAAAAATTGATGAAAAGTGTTATATGTCAAGGACACTAAATTAATCATCAAAATGAGGCTGCATAAAATAAATCTAATCTAAATATATAAATATAGTAATAAAAACATATTTAGAATGTGAAAAAATATGGAATTAAATATGCTTAGAATTTATAAGATGGTGTGTAGATAAATATCTAAATTCTAACTTACATGTGCAATGTCAGATTCTAAAATTAAGTGGAAACATGTCTATAACTAGTCCTAGAGTAAGCCCAAAAACATTTTATTGATCAGAGAGGTGCATAAAAATAGCCAAAATTAAACTGTTTGATGTTTTTAATAATAAAAGTTGATAGGTCAATATTGACAAGCTAAGGTTTGAGTTTGATCACAAAGTTATATACTATTTAAATTATCTCAAATTATATTAAATTATTTCAAGCACCTTCATTTGTATGTGTTAATAAAAAAAATCTCTTGAATTGACAAATTAAATTATAGATCTTCCATAATTGTTTCTTCTTCCTCCAACCCTAATCCACTCTAACAGAGCTTTAAGATCATAAACAATGGGTTTAATTATGATGGTCCTGCCTCAATTATACACTTTTTCTAAGATGGTTTGTAAATTAACTCTTATTCAATCCAAAATATTAGTCTAGTGTAATATGAAGATCTTGACTCTATATGCTCTATCACTCTTTTTTCAAATTTAGGTTCAAGGGATTATACACTTCAAAGTATAGTAATAGTAATAAAAATATGAATTCAACCTAGGATATGAATTTCAATCCTTAGTCTCTTGTATATCCATTTTTTATGTCCTAAATGAATTAGTATGCTTGTGTTAATATAAACCTATTGAATTGAAATTAAGACATAATTGGTGGGTAAGTTGAAAATTTGAAAAGGTAGTAAATTTGATAAACAATTCATATAGTACCAATAAAATTAGGAGAAGAGGTCATCAAACCCATAAGAATAAAGACCTAGATCAAATGACTTGATTGTTTTCATGACCAAAATTGAATAACTTGATATTGAAGCATTGACCTAAAACATTGGAATAATTATTTGGACATTATCAAAGCATTAGGGATCATTCCAAGGTAAAAAATAGACAATCTATGGATTTTACAAAAAAATGGATTGAATTGTGCTATTATCATTGACCCAAAGTGAATAAAAAGTATTCTTTTTAAAACAACACAAAGCAAGGGAAGTAAAATGTTGCCCAATACAAGATAAAATGTACCAATAAGAGATTGATCTAAACCAATTATCTATATACACAAAACAAACTAATACTATAGTAAATAACTAGTCTTATACCAAAATTAGGTGTTCATAATCCCATGGTTTTGGTACTTGTTGTATTTTAGTACCACTTTGACAAGTTCCTATTGATGTGCCTACAAATACTCATATAAACATTTGGGTAAATTATAACTTTGAAATATGTTATTACATTGTAAATGATTGAGTTAATGCAATAAGGAATATTTTTTTAATGTTTAGTTTTTTCCTAAATGGATTTACTGAGGTGAAAATCTTATGTATTGTGTGTCATTTTTCCTTTGTGTTATAACTTCATTTTTTTTAGCATTGGTTCTCTATCATAAGTTTATTGATCTATTTCTCTTCATTTTGTTGGGTCATTTGATCCAAGAGTATATTTATTTTATTAGTTATTTTATTTTATGGGGATGCCTTTCTTTATGGTATTCCCCCCTTCATTTTTTACATAGAATTGGATTAGAAAATAATAAATGTATAACGTTAAATAATTAGTGTGTTAATTTTATATGTTAGTGGTAGTAAAAGTTATTTGGGTTTGGGTGGTTGAATCTCATGTGGTAACAAGTTTTGTAACTTACTATTGTAAAGTTAATATATACATGATATAACCATTTTTTTAAACATGACTAAAAATATATATGGTAACCTTACCAGTTTCCACATATCTTTATTTGTGGGATTGCTTTATCAGTGGTATCAGAACATGTAAGAATCTAAGCATGTGATGAATAAATAATATTTTTGAACAAATAATTTGTGTTGTAATTTAGGAAAGAGTGAATAAAATTATTGGAAGAACAAAACTTTAAACTTGAAGTGTTATTTAATCTTCTCGATGCCATGTCCACTTGGAGTAGTCCAAATAAAAAAATTCAACAAAATGGAGTTTGAGCAGCTAGTTTTGACATTGTTTTTAGCACTAAATAATCATAAAAGAGCATTATAACAACAAAATAAAATTTAAAAACTCATATATATATATATATATATATATATATATATATTGGAATAGTAAAATGCATGTTGGTGAACTCGCCATGGCATTTTACACTCAATATGGTGCCTCATCATGCATATAGCATTTGAAGGTTAGAAGGTTATTAACAAAATATTAAATTAATTCAAGCACTATTGACCTATGGGTCCTAGGCATTATTGTATAAATAATTATTGTAGCCACATAATATATATTCATGTGTGAGTTAATAATTGAATGAAAACTATTTTTTTAATTTGATAGTATAGAAAAATAAAAACTTAAATGTTATGTTTTCACTTTGATACTTGTAAATTATAGTAAACCAAATGGTTGACATAGTTTTTTGAGTCACCTGGAAAGTAGGAGGTATAAGTTTCAAATCCCCTCAAAGAAATTTGTTGGTCAAAATTGTGCTTTTTATTTTAAAAGGGGAATATTTTAAGTATCTTCTCCTTTTTAGTTGGATGCACTATAAGTACAATGATAAAATAAGTGTGTAAATTCCTATAGATCTCAAAATCTATACCAAACAATGGCTATTAATTTTTTTTTTGAATTCAGAAGGATATTTTTTATGTAGAAATCATTGTATCACCAAAGAGGGTAAAGGCATAACCCTAGTAGTATTTATATTTCTTTGTTGTATTTTTTTGTGTATCATCATGGTGAAAATTGTAAACCTCATCTCTAAATAAATAATACTAACACCCAAAATATATAAGGAATGGAGCATGAATATGGAAAATACACTAGTTTTTAATGATCTTTTGGTACAAGTTGAAAAACAAACTATGCCTTCTACTAAAACTGGTACATTTTATTTTATAACAAGAAAAAATTACACTTATGTATTATTTTAGGTTTTTGGAATGAAAATCGAAATTATAAAAAGAAGAGCTGGGCTCAAAATGATTATTCATTAGTCATCTTTGATTTTAAAATGATATTTCCAAGTTGTAGCTTTTGTGTTCAAATTTTTTATCTAAAGTATGAATATACAGGTGTAGAGGATGAAACCACTCTTACCCTTTGAGGTGATTCTATTCAGAGATTGGTTGACTTAGTATCATAATTGACAAAAACTTACTAGGTCACAGACTAGGTCAGCTGGGGGTGGACCTAGTCCCTAATAAGCTTCGTCAATAAGGATACAAGTTCGATGTTGCTGACATTATCATGTAAACTACCAAAAATAACAAGAAAAGTTTGATTTTAAGGCATGAATTTGAAAAGTTACATTTTATTTTATAACAAGAAAAAATTACACTTATGTATTATTTTAGGTTTTTGGAATGAAAATTGAAATTATAAAAAGAAGAGCTGGGCTCAAAATGATTATTCATTAGTCATCTTTGAATTTAAAATGATATTTCCAAGTTGTAGCTTTTGTGTTCAAATTTTTTTATCTAAAGTAAAAATATACAGGTGTAGAGGATGAAACCACTCTTACCCTTTGAGGTGATTCTATTCAGAGATTGGTTGACCTAGTATCATAATTGACAAAAATTTACTAGGTCACAGACTAGGTCAGTTGGGGGTGGACCTAGTCCCTAATAAGCTTCGTCAATAAGGATACAAGTTCGATGTTGCTGACATTAGCATGTGATGAATAAATAATATTTTTGAACAAATAATTTATGTTGTAATTTATGAAAGAGTGAATAAAATTATTGGAAGAACAAAACTTTAAACTTGAAGTGTTATTTAATCTTCTCGATGCCATGTCCACTTGGAGTAGTCCAAATAAAAAAATTCAACAAAATGGAGTTTGAGCAGCTAGTTTTGACATTGTTTTTAGCACTAAATAATCGTAAAAGAGCATTATAACAACAAAATAAAATTTAAAAACTCATATATATATATATATATTGGAATAGTAAAATGCATGTTGGTGAACTCGCCATGGCATTTTACATTCAATATGGTGTCTCATCATGCATATAGCATTTGAAGGTTAGAAGGTTATTAACAAAATATTAAATTAATTCAAGCACTATTGACCTATGGGTCCTAGGCATTATTGTATAAATAATTATTGTAGCCACATAATATATATTCATGTGTGAGTTAATAATTGAATGAAAACTATTTTTTTAATTTGATAGTATAGAAAAATAAAAACTTAAATGTTATGTTTTCACTTTGATACTTGTAAATTATAGTAAACCAAATGGTTGACGTAGTTTTTTGAGTCACTTGGAAAGTAGGAGGTATAAGTTTCAAATCCCCTCAAAGAAATTTGTTGGTCAAAATTGTGCTTTTTATTTTAAAAGGGGAATATTTTGAGTATCTTCTCTTTTTTAGTTGGATGCACTATAATTACAATGATAAAATAAGTGTGTAAATGCCTATAGATCTCAAAATCTATACCAAACAATGGCTATTAATTTTTTTTTGAATTCATAAGGATATTTTTTATGTAGAAATCATTGTATCACAAAAGAGGGTAAAGGCATAACCCTAGTAGTATTTATATTTCTTTGTTGTATTTTTTTGTGTATCATCATGGTGAAAATTGTAAGCCTCATCTCTAAATAAATAATACTAACACCCAAAATATATAAGGAATGGAGCATGAATATGGAAAATACACTAGTTTTTAATGATCTTTTGGTACAAGTTGAAAAACAAACTACGCCTTCTACTAAAATTGGTAAATTAATTTAGTTTCAAAAATATGAAAAGCATGTCATTTCATTATCAAAATATTTTAATTTTATAAATGTCTTCATTCACATTGAATATATTAAAACTAACACTTGGAAAGCATAAAATCACTCAAATACCTATATGACAAACAACCAACATATAATAAAATTGATATCCTAATGTAGTTGTTAAATATTATGCATAATGATGATGAAGACACATGTATAGGATGAAAAACATGAAATAGTACTACATATGGGAAAATTGATGATGATATGCTCATCTCCGTAATTTTAAATGGAATCATTTCAACTTATACAAACTTGTTATAAATGTTTCAGCTAAGTGATCAAATCAATAACACAAAATTTTATTCCTTATATTAAAATGATTACTTAACATGAGTGACAACTTACAAATAAGAAAATTAAATCCACATAAGATGTTTATTTTTCAAACGTAGGGAAACAAATAATAGAGAAGAGACATGAGAAAATGAAGCATTTTCTAAAGCATTATTAGAGGCATTATCTAAATCATTCTCTAGATTCCTCCAATTATAAACATTGACATAAGCATAACATTCTTCTCAATCTCATGGTTACTCAAGTACCTCTTCCTCATCTTTAAATTCTAGTAGAAAGGAGCCAAGCTGATATTGGTTTAGCAGATTGTGCTAATGTGTTACCTTTTATAAAAAACCCTAAAGACATAGAAAGAAGGTAAAATCACATTAAATTGTTTACTCTAGCATAACTTCTTTTAGTTACTTTAGTTATTATGGTTATTCTAACACATTATCTGACAAAGAAACATCCTACATGTCCAAATCCTATGGGAATAATAGACCTAAATACATCTTCTAAGTAAACAAATATTCACCCATATTGAGTGTGTTTCTAACTTAAAGATAGGGTTTTACTATAGTAAAAATAATTGGATTAGATTTTGTTGTTTTATATACATTTTTATCTTTATTTATTAGATATATGTTGATGCACCTATATGTATTAGTAAGTTCATATAGTGTTTTAGAAACACTTCTCATTTATGGATTTACAAAATATATTGCATGAGTTTTTGGTTATCATAATCTTATCATCCTTGGTGTAATAGAGGTAGAATAGGCTGATTGTTTCAAAAATTTATATTATTTGGTGGTTGGGAACCACCATGGCTCAATAGTTAATCTTTGATTTTGAAGATAATCTATGCTACTTAAAGTGAATTATGCTCAAAACTAAGTCTAAATCTAAACTGAGATGAATTTTCACAATGAAGATAATCTAAGGTAAATTGATAAAAAGGGAGCAAAACAAAGGTAAGGAATAAAAGAGAAGTGTTTTTGATCTTTGCTTCAAACATTATGACAAAGTTCCAACTTCATCTAGACATGCATTTAACCAATGTGTAACATGAAGTATCATAAGCTCAAATCCTATCATACATGAGGAAGACATCTAAGGAAAGTATGAAAAGATACAAATAAGAGTAAGATTTAATTTACTAATTTTACCCCTAAAATAAAATAGCATTAGCCCAAATTTAAGAAGAGAAAAGAAAGTGAAGTAAACCTAAGAACTTTCAACTATTCCAACATTAGCAAAAATTAGCAACTCTACATTTAAAGATGTACATCCAAAATTCACAAGAACCATTAAAATATGAAGATAAGATCAAAAAAATGAGAGAGAAACCATGATATCAATTCACACAAGTAAATTTGGAAAAACTTTACATAACTCCTTTCTTATATTAATTTTATCAAAAGTTATAAATAGATTTTGGCTCCAAAAACTCTCTCCCCTTAAAATTGGTAGTACTTCTTTATATAGACAATGCATGTGGTATGTGATTTAGTAATGACAAATTACATTTTTACATGTTTTTAGGATATTTATCCTTCTTGTTACATTATAGAACAAATGATCTTTTCTAATAGACTGACCTATAGGCAATGTACTTTATAATATGTATATGCCTTTACAAAAAGAGTATTCCTTTTCCAAAATATACAATGCTAGTTAAAAAAGAATATTCCTAATCCAACTAACGTTGGGACACTTTTGTTAATGTAGTCTTATACCTTCCTTTCAATATTTTCATTCTATAATGTTGTCCATTGATCAGCTAGAGGTCAACAATGGGTCTTATGAACAACTCCTTTTCTTGATTTCTCAAGTTACTGATATCTTTCTCAACTCTCTCCAAATCTTGTTTGATGTTCCTGACATCTCCTATCTTTTCCTTAGATGATAATAGTAGGCCCTTGATCTTCTTATTATTATCCCATGTATACCCTTGACCTTGGTTTCTCACCCTCTACATAAATTGAGAAGTTATATGCTTGAACTCCTCATCAGGGCTCTATGTGATAATGTAGTGGATAAAAATGTAGCAGTAAAAAAGTAGTGGTAAAAACATAGTATGACAAAAATGTCATGTGGATAAAACATAGTGAGTAAAAATGTAGTGGCATTGGTAATGTTGTAAAAATGTCACAAAGAGCATAATAGGGACATTTTAGTGATTATCGCATTGTTTATTTGTTATCTAGTTCATTTTTGTGATAGTAGTTAACATTTCATGGTGGAAAAGTAATGCACCAAATTTAAAATAAAAATAATAGAGGAAAATGTGATTTCATGAGTTTAGACCTTCAATTGAAATTTGTGTCATATTCTATGTGAGTTAATCCTTTATTATGTTTTATTCTTGTGATGTTTTGTCCCTACTACATTTTTTCCTTGCTATGTTTTTCCTTCTACATTTTTTACAACTACATTTTTTTTGCTACTTTTTAGTAGGATGCCTTCATCAGTGATAAGGCCCAAAGGACTAAGTGAGGTGAGATCTTTGATTAAGTTATCCAACATGTATATCATTTTAACTTCCTATTATTTGAGGTCCTTGGAAATGTCCTCCATCTTCTTGGACCAACTACTTAGGGCTTTGATTTTGTCCACCAATATAGTCATTGCCATATTTAAATGGGCTAGGCTAATTGTCTTGAATTCAAGGACTTGATTCTTGGTAAAGGATTTTATCAAGTCTTTTATTTGATATCTTAAAGCCTACCATTGGCCAGCTTGGCTTTTAGCCATGAAATTTTAATTAATTATTGCCTCCTATTTAGTTTTGATTAACTTTAAAGAATTGAAAAAAGTCAATCCTGGTGTCGTCATATAGCTTGAATCTATCTTCTTGGATTGAAAATATGTTAGTATCTTCTAATTTTTTTTCTTTTTCAAGATGCCCTTTATCATTATAGTACATCCTCCTTATAGATATGTTCTTTTCTTGTGATGGGTTGTTGGTTCTCAATGGTTTGAAATGATCTTGACCAATTATTGTCCCCTATATTTAGAGTTATGGCATCAAATTATGTGTATTTGAAAACCCTCCCTTCTATATCTAAAGTCAGATAGAGCTCCACTTATTCCCTTGAAAGACTTTTGAATCTACCATGGCTATGGGCTTCTCTAAATTACTTGCTAGTGGTCTGTGTTTTAATTTTGGATCGAATTATCCTTACACAAGTGCTAATTCAACTTCTTTGGCTTAATTATAATGAGCATAATATTGAATCAGGGTTTTTGTACTTGTTAGGTCTTTCCTAAATCTTTTTATAGTGATTTAATGGTAGTCATTATTTGAAATCATGTGAGATTCATGATTTAGATCCCAATTAGATTTCATACTTATACGCTTGTATTTCCCAGTTATAAAAAATATTCAACTTGGCATATTATACTTATGTGGCTCTGATGTGGCATCACCATGGCATCATTATGGAATTTTCATGTAAATTTTCTCATTAATATTTAAAAATTCATTATTTTCTTTTAAAAATTCCAATTTGATCTTGCACCATTATATTTATTTTCTTAGACCAATGTGGTTCATCGATCTCAATCTAAGAACTCAAATGTTATTGGATGCTTGATATGTTTCCCATGGTTATGACACTTGTCACTTCCACATTTTCTATGAGCTTTATTGAAATATCAACATTGATCTCATGTTGTTTATCTCATTAGATGGATCAATCATTCTCCATCGATCTTGATCTATTTGATTATGCCTCTTATTTTGTGGATCATTAATCAAAATGTGTACACTCATTCATGTACCATTGATATTTGAAATATGCTTGAGATTTAATTAATAGTACATGGTTTTTCCACATGTCATATCCACATTCATCCTTAGGTCTTTTGACTTATCAAACTTCATCATGCACCATTAGATATCGATCAACACACTCTATTGGATCTTAATCTGTAAGGTTGAACGTCATTGGTTACTGAGTGTTATTTAGTTACAAGTGTGGCACTTGTCACCCTCTCACTTGTCTCAGGTCTCTATTAAATTCTTGACTTAATATGTCTTGTTAGATCAATCTTACCTAAGAAAATGTGAACCATTGATCCTATGGATGAAAATGATATTTAAGTCAGGCTTGAGAAAATAAATA
The DNA here is from genome assembly GCA_037957365.1 of Torreya grandis. Classification (NCBI taxonomy): domain Eukaryota; kingdom Viridiplantae; phylum Streptophyta; class Pinopsida; order Cupressales; family Taxaceae; genus Torreya; species Torreya grandis. Next base: position 2,222,605 of record JARHVA010001596.1, on the reverse strand, counting down.
TCTTAGCATAATTTTTTTAGACTATGGTTTTATTTCATATTAATAAACATGGGTAAGACCTTAGGGTAAACATTTTAAGATAATTTTTAAACATGATAAAGGGGACCTCATGAATAATAAAAGACATAGCATATACTTTTAGTCTAAGGTTTGTTGTATTAATAAATACAACCTTTAAGGTAAGGCTTTTAGGCTAAGTCTATAGTAAAATGGACCCTTCATTTAGTTAGACTATGTTAATGATAAAATTAACCAAGGGGTTAAGGGATATGAAGGGACCAAATATTAATTTTTAGACTAAGGCTTGGTCATGTTGACAAACATGATTAAGTCTTAGTGTAAAAATTAAACTAGGTTTATGACTTAATAAATCATTCCTAAATAAATTACTCCCACATAAATTTGAATTTGATTCAAGAGAATCTGAGCTAGGAAAAATTTAATAAGGGTTTCAAGATGCTCAGTCATGAATTTAATTTCATCCTTGATATACCAAAGGCTATTAAAAGGTAAAATTAATATAAAAATTCATGAAACCCAAGCATTGCACATTTCAAATGGAATCCATTGGAGCTATAACTTGAAACATAAAGATCCAATGTTTGTAACTTTAGGAAAGATTAAATCAAAATTACAAACAAATATGCCAACCAAATTAGTTGTGAATAATCTTCAAATAAAGACAATGTGCAAAAATGATAGTGGTACTCTGATCAAGTGAATTTTAAATTTTAAGGTACAAATTTCCATAATTTTAAACAAGTTCATTTTTTGGAAATGGAGGTATGTTGACCTCAACAAATGAAGACTTCTAAGGGAAACATAGCAATATGTTTGAATTTAGATACTTTGGTTTAGATTAATAACTAAACTACTTGTTCCAGTTGATCAGGCACCATTGAGATCAATTCATGGTTGAAACAAGTCTTGCACATGTAGAATTAGGATTAAACATGAATACCTAATAATTTTGTGTGTGTGTGCTTTGATTCCACTTACTATTTACCATGGGATTTTAGGAAATAACTTCTAGATTTAATGACTTTAGTCATTAACACTGACTTTTAGCATGTTTGGATATTAATTAAGAACCATGTTTTAGCTCAGTGAAGGCTTGGGAATTATTTTTATACTAACCAAGCATATATATCCCCAATAAAAATTCCTTTGGCTCCACTCTAGGCCTTTCTCCACTACCAACCAAGAATCCATAACCCTAGTGGAGATTACCAGAATCACCTCTACCTAAAAAGCCTTTAATTTTATAATAAGCTCTTGTTTTTGTAAATTTTTAGATCATTTTGACTTTATAACAAAGTTTGGGAACCATGTTAACTAGGTTTAGGTATTTGGTCAAGTGTTTGATCTTTAGACAATCATCTTTGGTTTTAGCCTTATCCTAGGCAATAATGTTTATTAATTGCAAACATGAATATATCTTAATAATTCAATATTTTACCCTACATGTGAAATACTTCTTAAAACCAATCTTAGATAAAAAAAATGTTCAAAATACCAAGAAAAAATTATCCTAACCATCAGTCTTTAATATTTTCTCCAAACTATAATATTAAGCTTATATTTAATAATCCATGATCAACTAATGCTAAGAAAACATACTTACAGTCCTAAACTATGGAGTTCTTTTCGGGCATATAAATGTACTTTAAGTTGAGGATTGTCCAAAAGGACTTATTAAAATTAAGAAATAAAGTATGGAAATTAAACACACTAAGTAAAAAGTACACAAGAAAATAAATATACACAAGCACTATGTCCAAACAAGGGATAGGAAGGAAAGAACAAGAAGGAAACTAATCTAAAGTATATATACACTAACCCTAACTAGTCTTACATTTCATTCCATGAAGACTTCTAGTGGGGTAGTAGAGAAATAGTGCTTGAGGTATTGACCATTGGTTGGCAATTTAAAATTTACTCCTTGCAAGTCTTTTAGTTTGAAGGTGTTATCCCTCAGGATCTCAGCAATCTAATATGGGCCAATCCACAAAGGTGTGAACTTCCCATACTTTCCTTTCAGTTTTGAGTCTTTATCTAAAATAAGAATTAGTTATCCTTGTCTAAACACCTTTATCTTTGAACATTTTTCAATCCACCTCTTGACTATGGTCTGGTGTGTGCTAAAGTTGACAAAAGCATCCTCTCTTACATCTTTCATCTATATGATGTCAAGTAACCTTGAACTTGAAAATTCTTGATCCTCTTCCATGTACTCTTGAATGAACAATGTATGTTATTAGTTTGAGTATGATGGTAAATATAGGTTCCTGACCATATACTAGCAAGAATGGTGATGCCTTGAGAGATTACTTAACTCTAATTTTATCTACCCAAAGGGCATACTTGAGTATCTTGTGCCATGTTCTTATTTTATCATTATTAGACTTCTTTATGGCTTTCATCAAGTTCTTATTTTTTTATTTAGACACCCATTACCTTAAGGGTAATGGTTTGATGAGAACTTGAGAAAAATGTTATTATCATATTTTTATTCCATCATCTTAATGGATATAAAGGTAGATCCATTATCACATACTAGTGATACTGGTATTCAAAACCTTCTTCATATGTTTTCCTCTAGAATATAATCACCTCTTTAGTCTTGCATTGCTTGGTTACCACTACTTCAATCCATCTTATACAGTAGTTAGTAGCAGTCAAGACATACTTGTGACCATTAGAGGAATTAGGGTTAATGACCCCCATAAAATCTAGTCCCCATTGGGAAAAGGGTTTATCAATCATTATTGGATTTAATGGCATGGCTACCTTGGGCTCTTTAGTGTTAAATATTTGACATGAGTGGCATTCTCTCATATGTTTGTGGGCATCTTTGAAGATAATGGATTAGTAGTAACCAACCCTAAGGATCTTATGGGTTTTTATCCTTTTGAGTGGATGTCCCCTTCCCATTTTTTCATTAAAAGTGTTCAATATTTCAACCACCTCTTCCTTAAAAACACACTAGGTAAATGCCTTCAAATTTATTCCTATATATCACTCCATCCTTGATCATAAAATGAGTTGATTTGAGCCTTAAAGCCCTATTTTGATCTCTACTTAACCCTATAAGATAATAGCCATTGATTATCAAATGGATAATAAGATCATAACAATCATTAGGTTGAAAATTTTGTTGTTTTACTTGCATAACACCTAGTTTGGGATTAGTATTGGTAATCAACTAAATTAAACATTGTCATCTTAGCAACTTTGCAATATTCATCTCTAGATCATATTCTTGGAAACCAAACATCCACTTACCTCTCCTTTCTCCAAGTTTGCATTGACTAAGCATGAGCTTAGTGGTAGGGTATTGTAGTATTGCATGTACCTTATTTCTAAGGATATAATGCAAATTTCTTCATTGCCTTAACTAGATCACATACTTGTTTGTCAATAAGAGAATAATTCAACTCAAAAAATTTAAAATTATTACTCATGAAAGCAATAATATGATCACATCCATCTATCTTTTGAGTTAAGATAGCTAAAATTTTATGGTCAAAATCAAAAGAGTAAAGATAGAAGTCTTTAGTAAATTTTGGACTTATCATCACAGGGGATTGTCCAATTACTTCTTTGATTTTTTTAAAATATTTCTTGGTCTCCTCATTCCATGTGAGATTGACATATTTCTTCAACATGTCATTATAATGTCTCACTATTTATTGAAAATAAGAAATAAACTTATTCACAAAGTTGATTTTACCAAAGAAAGACTTTAGTTCCTTCTTATTATTATGGGGTTCTATATTTTATATAACATTTACTCTATCTAGGTCTATAGAGATCCCCCCTCCTTAGTTATAAAAAGTCCTAACAGTTTCCCTTAATTACATAAAAAATACTATTAATTTGGTTGAGATAGATTACATACCTTCTACACCTTTCAAATAATTATTGCAAGTGCATGATGTGATCTTTAATGTTCTTTGAAAAGATAGTCGGGTCATCCATGTAAATAATAATGAATTTATCTATGAGGCCTTGTAATGCATGATCCATTGATCTTCTAAAGGTTTAACTTGTATTTATTAATCTAAAGAGCATTCTCTTGTAGGAAAAATTTCCCCACTTAGTAGTAAATCCAGTCTTCATTATGTCTTCCTTGTTCACTATCACTTGATTATACCCTAAAAATCCATCAAGAAAAGACATCATAGCAGAACCATAAATAATTTGGATTACTTGGTCAAGATAAGGTATGGGTATTTATCCTTTTTAGATGCTCTTTTCATATTTTTAAATTTAATACATAATCTAATTTCACCATTTTTCTTCTTGGATAGTACTAGCTTAACTATCCAAGTGGAATGTCTAATGGGAAACACTATTTTAGTATCTAGTAACTTCTTGACCTCTTTGTATATTATTGGTTCTAGGATAGGGTTGATTGGCCTTTTTTTTTTGCCTAAAAGGATTATAGGCTTCCTTTAGAGGTATTTAGTGGGTTATGACCCTAGGATCAAATATCTTTAAGTAATCATAGGACCATGTTATTACATCCTTATACTTGGTCACTAAATATTTGGATCTCTCATTTTCAATGCTTGTGCAGGCTGTACCAATATTCACCAATTGAGTTTGACCTTGGCAATCTAGGCCAATTGCATTGTAATCTTTTCAATTCACTTTAGGAATCTTGATAGTCTCATCTAGTTTGTCTGAATCAAATAGTCTCTCTAAGGTAATTATTCCTTTGGAAATCTTATTGTGAATGATCTTATCATCAATTTTGTCTTCAACTTTGTCATTATCAAGGGTATTCTCACTAGCATCATCAATGATGTGATCCTCAAATAATCTTGAGATAGTCCTGAAGTCTATGATTTGTTTATCATCATTGAATACTTGTAAATGTTTGACATTATTTGGCACTGAGGGACATGGGACTAATTCAATGATAAGGATTTATAACTTAGAACTTTGATTGGACATAAGGTTGGTTGTAGTTGAAGCAAGTTCATCAGCATCTTTATTTTCTTCCCTAGGGATTGACACAATGTTGAAATAATCAAAACATTCAATTAAGTCCCACACTCTAAATCTATACTTCTTGAGATATGATAATTTTCATTGGTATTTAATTTTGGCTTGATTAACTACTAGTTCCAAATCACCCAAAACTAATAGTTCTTTGACCTTGTGTTTAATTTCAAACTATAATATAAGAATAAGTTCTTCATACTTAGCCAAATTATTGGTGTATGGGAATTGAATTTTGTAAGAGGCATTGTTTTCTTTTCCAATGGGATTGATTAACACCACCCTTACTTGAGAACCTGATTTGCATCTATCAACATCAAAATATTGCTTGCATAAGCTAGGCATAACACAATAAGTTTTGGAGCTACACACCTTTATGTTTTCAAGAGTGTAAACACCTAGATCTAATTTATCCATGTTTACCCTCTCATTGGTTACATTGTACTCAGTGATCATATGCTTCATATTAGGTTCCATTTTTATCTTGATCTGATTTGGAACTCCTTTCCAAGGTAACCACATGTGTGAATATTTAGTTAACATATAACCATTCAATTATCTAATCCAGTCCCTAATTATCAACATTCCATATGAATTAGGAATATCCACCACTTAGATGTCAATGAACTATTGGATCCTTGGTTCATAAGTAATCTACATGTGAACATTTAACAATTCACCAATCACTTTGAATCTTGATTTATCTAATTGAGTCACAAACCTATCATATTTAATTAGAATTAAACCTAATTATTCATAAATACCCTTAAGAATGATGTTTTTATATGTACCTTAATCTACCAAGCCACTATGTAAATTCTTACCAAAGATCCTGACTATGAGCAGGAAAGGTGGAATGTCTGCCTTATTTTTGTGTATTACAACACTAGCATGTGTAGCCTTTTAAGACTTATCAAGTTTCTTGGAAAAATATTCCAAAAAAAATCCATTTGTTCTATAATCTAAGTTAACTCATGTAAGATAATGTTATCTTTGATCTTTTTCATGTCCTCTACTATATTATATTTAGTCCTATTGGAAGAATTAGATGTATCAACATTATGATTAGAGGTACTTCCTTAAGAGGATTTGGATTGTTATCTAATGTAGTATCAAGAGGAGTCTCAAAATTATTTGGTGGAGTTGAGGTATTCAAAGGTTATTTATGATCCCTATTCCTCAGAGGATAGGTCTTCTTTATATATTGTTGAAAATCATGAATCTCTTTAAAGAAATCCTTGAGCTCATTATCCTCTTGAAATAGAAACTCAAATGTCTCCACCATGAGAGTTGGATTAGAATATTTAGATGAACTTAAATAACCTGAGATACCTACACCATTGTATTTATTAGGTAAAAATTCAAAAGTATCCAATTCTTATTGAAAATCTTCAAAAGCATTACAAAATTCTAGACAATCTAATTCACCATGTTTTGAAGTGTAATGTACTCTAAAATAATCAAGCAAAGTTACATCACCAAGATTTATATTAGGGACATTATTATTAGTAGATAACTCATTTTTATGGCTATTTTTATTATTTTGAAATATTTTTGAATGTTTATTGAACCTTTGGAAAGATAATTTTAGGTTAAAGTTTTCTCTAGTATTGCCAACTTGATTTTGCAACTGAATGAAATTAGTGCTTAGCTTTTGAACAATATTTAATATAGATTCATTTTCATTCTTGGGTGCCTTAGCATTATGTACTTGAGCATTGCTACTAGCTACAATCATCAAAGATCTTTGGTCTTGTGGACTAGATCTACTGGTAGAGTGGTTCAAGAATCCTAGATTCTGACTAAGATGTAGATCTTAAGCTATCTTTACCATAACTAAACATAAAAATTCAAAGAACATCTATCTTTGTCTACATAATAATAAAGACTGGTCTAAAACCATTAATATCAATTATCTTTACATAAATATGTTAAAATAAACACAAATATGTAAAGAATACATCAATTTTTAAATAGAAATCACCAAAATTAGTAAAGATGTTGGAAGTTTTCAAAGATTTAACTAGCCCTCCTTCTAACACCAATTTATTTCCCTATTGATGCACCTAAGTGTATCAGTAGGTTCATATATAGTATTTAAAAAACACTTCTCATTTTAGATTCAAATAATCCATTGCATGAGTTGTTGGTTATCTTCTTGAGATCTATGGTGGAGTAGCGGCCAAGCTAAATGACTGTTTCACAAAATAAGCATGTAAATGGTTGTTGGCAGCAACTACGGCCCTAAATATTTATTAAGATTAAATTAATATGAACTAATTCTAATGAATTATGTCCAAACCCTAAATTCTAAACTTTAAGCTAATATGAATATTTATACTGACAAGATAAACTTAAAGTGATCTGGTAAAAAAAGGAGCAAAAAGAAGGGTAGGTTAGAAAGGAGGTGTTTTTGATCTTCAATCCAAACATTATGAAAAAAAAAAAATTTCATATAGACATGTATTTAACCAATATATATCATGAAATTTCATAAACATAGATCTTACTACATACCAGTTGAGGGTCTAAGGAAAAGTAAGATAATGCAAATGAGAAACTAGATTTAACTTGAAGATTTACTTCTACTAAAAAATAACATTGGCACATATGTAAATAAAGAAAAGGAAATGAACTAAATATAGAATCCTTCAATAAACCTAGAATAATCATAAGTTAACAACTTTACATTCATATTAGCACATCTGAAATTCATGAAAACCATTCAAGACTGAACATCAAACCAAAAAATTGAGGAAGCAACCTTGATAACAAACACATAAACAAAAGTTGGATAAACTTTATATAATTATCTTCTTGTACTACTTGATCCAATTTTACAAAGTAATTTTAGCTCTAAGAACTTCCCCCCTTTTATAATGGGTAATACCTCTTTTTATATAAGGCTTAATTAGGTATTGTGGTCATTCCTTATCAACATGTAACTAGACAAGTGTCAACATGCAACTGGATAAGTGTCATAGACAAGTATCCCTTTACAAATGCTTCAAGACCAATGTATTTCTTTACCTATGATTAACCTAACATGACTATTTGTTACATGTTTATCATGCCTTTATATAATAGAATATTCTTTTTCAAAATATTATACAATCTTAGTTACCAAATGAATATTCATTATCTAACTTATCTTTGAGACCCAATTGCTAATGATAAGTATAATTCAAGTGTCAAAATATCTACATGTTCTATCTATATGTCAATTCCATGTCATTCTATGTCAACTTTAAAAATGTGACTGTTATCTTAGGACAAGTGTCAAAACCTTATTCAGGTTAGATTTTTGAAAAATCCACCTAGATCCTCTTCTACATGATTGAATGTGAGCATCCCACATGGTAATTCCATGGGATCTTATCATCCCTTTAGAATTATCTTTTATCACAAGTCATTATATCTTTATTGAGACCCCTGAGATCATGCCACTTGGTGAATCCATAGGCTCTCTAAACTTTGTTCATCACTCATGTGCCATCACGCCAAGTGAAAGATTCTTGCTAGAATTTTGGCACCATTGAACTATCAACTCTTTGCTCACATCATTAGATATTGAAAATATTCTCAAGCTTTAATCATGAACTATGATATTGACACTTGTCTATTTTTGGCTTGTCATGGGGCTTCATTGAATTTTCTACCTTTTGTTCATGCCATTAGATCTTCTTTGTCTATAAAACTTGCTTCATCAAATCTTATCCATCTAATCAAATTCTCTCCATCAGATCTTGCATTTTAGCTTTGGGATATTACCACTTGGTGAATCTATGCTTCTTCTCCTAATTCCTTTAAATTTTTGACTTAGATCATGCACCATCAAATTATCTAGCAGCCAATCAAGATGGTGACACTTATCACTCTCATGGAGCTCTTAGAAGCTTTGACATTTCAAACCCCCACTCTCTATTAGATATTTTATTCTTGAGTTAATGTGTACCATTCATATAATGCTTGACTTATTAACTTATGCTCCTTTCTCATGGGTTGTTGATCCTTTTTAAATCCCCCGTGATCTCACCACTTGTCACCTATGGGCATAAAATAAAAGACATAAGTGTTTAGAGACTAAAGAACTTATTAAATTTTTAACCTAATGTTTTAGTTATATTAAAAAATATGACTTAGACTTTAGGATAAAAATTTAGATTAATATTAAAACATAATAAAAGAGCCCTCATGAACCATAAGACATAAAAGGACTTAGCATAAATATTATAGACTAAGGTCAGAGCTGTATTAATAAATATGACTCAGACCTAGGCTAAAGTTTTAATGAAGTCTATAATAAAGTGCTTCCCATGCAAATGTAAATAAAATGACCTGCATAAATTTGAATCCTATTTTAAAAGACATAGGCTAAAAAAAATTAGACTAAGGTTTTACATGATTTAAACACAGATTCAATTAATTAATTTATGACAAAGGGTTATTAAAAGATCAAATTAGCATTAAATCATGAAACCTAGTCATTGTCCATTTCAGATGGACTCCATTAATCATGTAACCTAAAACATAGAGATCCAATGTTAAAAATTTATACAAGATAAAACTATAATCATGTGTAAATATGCCAATCCAACCATGGTGTGGATGATCTTCAAATAAATATAATGTACAAAACACTCTAATGGTACTCTGATCAGATGAATTTTCAATTTAAAGCACAAATTTGCATAATTTAAAACAAGGGTCCCCTTTTTAGGAATGGGGGTATGTTGACCTCAATAATATCCTTAATGATAAGTATTCAAAGCTTTTGGATGTCTTTTCCACTACAGGTACTTCTCACCATTCACTTAATAGGGGAAGAGACTATAAATTCCTTCAATTAGTCATTAGTGATTGTATGAGTTGGTAAGGGATTAGTTCATTGTTATTTGGAATTAAGATAGATGTGCCAAACACAATATTAAATAGTCAATTTATGAATTTTTATGTGAATCCTTATGTAGATCAATATAGTTGAGAAAACTTTTATTGTGCTTACACCAAATTATAAGTACATAATGGTTAGAGGTGATGATCATTCCCATTAAGATGTTCATCATTCATGTCACAACTCATGGGGTATCAGGATTCTATTTAAAGTGGAATGAGTTGATTAGTACCATGATGTACAATGTGTCAATTTTTAGGTGTAGTAGAGACTATTGGATCACTTCACAATCATATGCTCTAGATAATTTTCTATACCCCTTTGGATCAAATGGGTTCAATTTATCTAAAAGTATGTCTATTTTATTAGTTTTTTATTGTATGTAGCATGAATCTATTTATAAGACTCCCTCTTTCATGTTTTAGAGAGAATTATATTAGAAATTATATAATGTATATCATTAATTACTTAGTATGTTAATTTAATAAGTTAGTGATTAGAAAAAATTAGCTGGGTTTGGGTGGTTGAATCTCAAGTGGTATTGAGTTTTGTAACTTTCTATTGGAAATTTAATATATATACATGATGTAAATCATTTTTTAATGATGGACAAAATTTATATGGTAGCCTTACCATATTTTGCATATTTTTGTTTATGTTCTTGTCTTGTCACATTCAATGTAATTTGGTTTATTTGTACTTTGATATTTCTCAATTTTTCATCTATTCTTCTTTTTTTCATATGTTTTTATGTATCATAAAGGTTTTATGTTTTCCATGATCCATATCTTGCAAATGTCTTTATTTTTTTACCTAAATTTTTATGATTCATACCAATCATCAATGGGGGAAAGACTTTATATGCATGCTTTACATTCCTTTATCATATTATTATTATTATTTATGTTATATTTATTATATTATGAGCCGATATGGAGAAAATTATATTGTATACATATATTTTCAAGATTGCATCTTTATATGTTATATATGAGTGGTTTAATATGTGATATTACCCATGGTGCATTTAATCTCTTTCTTTTGAGATGTGATAATCATATGGTTATCTCAAACTTTAAAATAGGGCATATATCCCATCCACTATATTCAAAAACATGTTTTTGTGGCTTTTGCATCACTGCATCAATTTATTTGGTAATTCAAAATCTAATTTTAATCCTATTGAGGATATATTCAAGATAGCATTAAACCTCTATTCCAATCTTATTGAGAGTGTACTCAATATGAAATTCAAATATTATTTTTTTATTTTTTATTGATATCATTCAATGTTATTTAGGAATGTATTCAAAATATAATTGTTTATAGTACTCAAAATTTATCTAGCTTTTATTCAAAATATTAGTAAAAATTATACTGAGAGTCATGTTCAAGACTTTAAATAATTATAGAGGCTTCAATTTGATAGGGTTTCTAACTCCATTCCATTCCTTATAATAATTAGTATTACATTTTCAATACTTCATATTTATGCAAATTATTATTATTTGAAACACACCCATGGATGTGTAAAAAAATAAAAAATTGTTTTTGTAGACTCCCAGGTGCATTAGATTTCCTTTCAAAGATATATGTGTAATCAAATTATATATCCATATCATATTTTAATTATAATTTAAAATTTATGCACGTAAACATCTCAAAGTGGGGTAAATTTTAGAAATTAAAAACTGTCATTTTGTAAGCATCTAATTTTTTTTACAAGACTAGTTATTTTTTATGGTATTAGTGTGTTTTTTTGTATTAATATGTTTAACCCTAAAAAGATCTAGATTATATTTATCTAGGGTTAAATGGGTAGATACATTTTTAAATGGGTAGAGATATCATAGGGCAAAAGGATTTTAAATTATCTCTAAATTAGGTCAATTGGGTTGTAATCTCGTATAAATATATACTAAATTTCTTAAACTATGATAGGCTAAAAATAGTTAGTACAAGTATGTTAAGTATATAAATGACAAATAAGTAATATGATTATCTTATTTTGATGCTAATAGAGTTATGTATCTAAAATACATAATAATTAGACTAGAAGATTAATGTGGAATAATCATCAGATTATGAAATGGATGTTTTTGGAACTACGTACACTAGCATCGGCTTGGGAAGGTTGTGTTGATGCTACTATCTAAACTTGATGTAGGTGTCATGTACATAATACCTATTATAAAATTTGTTGATGTGGTTTTTTAACATAGCCAATAATTAGGCATGGGTTATAAACCCCTCCCTCTCTTGAAAGGAGACTTACATGAACAGATCTCTCCAAATTCTTAGTTACTAGGTCTTGGTATGTATGGTAACCCAATCAAATCATTGTGACCATACCACATCAAGGGTATTCGGTGTGTATTTTAAATAGATCAATATCCATAAAAATAAATAGCTTATGCCTAAGGAACCAGTAGATTGATTTAAATATGAATAAATATTTGATTTAAAATGAAAAATTATATTGCTTATAAGTTCAATAATGCATATATGAGAAATAGATAAGAGTATGCAATCAAAATAAAAATTAAACTACAATTTTAACTCAAAAAATATACTAATCTAAACTAATAAACTGATAAAAAAATAAAAAGAGAGTAGGATGAAGAAAAATAGAAAAGGAGCCCATTTTACAATATTAGCTAGCCTAGTTCTATTGAGCAGACAAATCTTTGAGTAACCAGTGCTTAGTTAAGCCATACCTAGCACAACTTACACTAAGGATGATGCAATAGTCTATCGAATGAATTTTTTGATCCAAAGAGGAAAATAGAGTCACCATATACATGCATAGACCAAGTCTATCAAATGGAAAATCTTTCAAATAAATTTGTTTCTATTAATTATTAAATAGGATTCATAAAATGCTTAGTGAGATGAAAACATAGCTTTCAAATAGCCTCAAATCATAAAACTAGTCTAGAAAGGAGGTAAATGCATGAAAGGAAATGACTAGTCCACTACTCAAAGTTATAATCTAAAAATATCTAGCTAGGCATAGTCTACTCTAATCCTAAAAGGACCAACCCCTTATTACATCATAGGAGAAGATCTTATATAGGCATGCATGCCTTATGAGTTTAAATGCAAATTTAAATTCAAATTCAAATTCACCCACTAATGGGATAGTTGTAATAATAATGAATGTGCTTGGAATAATGTGGTTGATTAGGAGGCTCAAAGTCTCTAATAGTTGGAAGCACGCACAAAATTGGCATAATCAAACCATGCCTTTATTAAATTCTGGTAGATAAAAGTTGTTAAGATTACATCAGGATTATTAGCCACCCATACTCCTACGTAATCATTTACCCTGCCTCTTTAAGGCTGATTTTATCTTTTATGATATGTACTCGATTCTAGTATGCACACCATGCTAATGATTAATGTCATATTTATGATTTAATTAGACTAATATTTGATTCTACAAATTAAATTGGATTTGTAGTCCATTTTTGGCCTCTTAATGGTTTTGATGACTTGACTGTCTATAAAATTTAAGATCATGCCTTACTATCAATGTAGCCAATGTGTCCTTTGCTCTGGAAAAATTTTTGGGTTCTCATAAGTTGCCATGTAGCATCTATATGTCCTTTTGGTCACTTAATCTTTTGGATTATCCATTTCCATGCATGACTCCCTCAACTCTTCATGTTTTTTATATATTTGTGTTCTCTACCAAAGACTTATGGCACAAAATATGTGATGATAATTATCATGAAAAGGAGAGCCTTTCCTTTATTCTTCATGATTTCTAAAAGACCCCAAACTCATTCATTTAAAATACTCATGTCTTCAAATCATGTTTTTTTGCAATTTATGTTTAGGATTTGACGTTCAGAACTTTTATTTAGACCAGAAGTTCTGATATAATTCTTGTGAAATATTTCATGAGCCTTTTATTATCTTCTTCATGAGTTTACTTATTTGTGACTTTTATTCTTCATGACTTTGATGTCATGCCAATTTTTTAAGACCTAAGTCTTGACAGGTTTTGTCATCAAAAGTTTTGTTCTGAACTTGATATTCATAACTTTTTGATCCAGTAGTTCTGATTAGTCTTCACAACATTTTTCCCCAAAAGCAAAAAACTTAGAAAATTCTTGTGAAGTCTTGAGATCTTTCTCTAGAATTTACATTCATGAATTTTATTTTGAAGGTCCAAGCCTTTGCAAGTTTTTTTGTCAGAACTTTTATTTTTAAAAGTTTCAAGAAAATTGTAACACTTATTTGAAGACCAAATACTTGAATGATTTTTATAAAGTATTTAGAAATTTTGTATTATTTGTGAATTTTGTTGTTGAACCGTCACACAAAGTTTCTTACTCATTCTTTACTTTTTTCCCAAAGATTAAAAGACTTAGACGATTCTTGTAGACCACCTTTTTGCCAAAAAATGTGAAGGTTGATTTAAAACTTTCTAACTTAATCCTTTATATCAAATTTTAACTAAAATTCAAAAACCTTGTAGGAAAAATATGAATTTCATAGTCAAAATTTTGATTTAAAAAAGTAACAGCTAAATATTTGAAAATAAATGGTTAAGGCAAAATTCAAAAAGTGATAAAAATTAAAATTAAAATTACTACGTCTAAAGCCAAAGATGACTAAGTATAGAATGCAAATCATGAAAAAATATAGTCATTAACTTGATCCAAACCTAATTTAATACATTTTAATGAAAATCAACTAAGTTAAATAGTAAGACCTTATAAACATTAAGTGATTCAGATTGAAAATGAAGTAAAAATGGACAATAATTGTTTAGGAAAAGAGGTAAAAACTCTATAAAGTTAATTAATTTTCATAAACCTAAGGTGAAATAGTCTAAAAATTTGTAATATGTGTTTCAAAACAAAAGAAAATAAATATACTAAGACTTAATAAATTGATGCAAATTTAGGTGTTAGAACTAACTCACTCATAGATAAAAGTTTAGACCAAACTGAAGAAATGTAAAGACATTAAAGTAGATCCCATTGAGTCACTTGTAACTAATAATCTATTAGATTTCTAAGAAAGTTGATTTAAACCAATCAACCACAATTAACTCCTAAAAATTATAAGACCATAATCCAAATAAAAATAAGGTCCTTATTTTAGTTAAAAAATAGGGTGTGTTATGTAAGCAACAACAAATGGAAACTCCTACTAGGAAATACTCGAGTATTTTGATAATATAGAATCTTTGATTTTAAAAGAAGAAAAACCATTAAATACAAGTTATTTTTTGTAAAAATATAAAATTCAAAGATACTAATTTCTATAATAATGAGTGGCATACTAATCTATAATCTAGTGAAATCCATATATATGTGTAATTAAATGGTTTATCCATTATCTTTGCATTTCACACGCAGTAATTTAGATTTACATAAGGCCAAAACTATTGAAGAAAAAAATTTACAATTTAACTTAGGTAGGAAGTGGTGTGTGTATTACTCTTCTACGATCCAAGAGTTTATATCCCCAATAGAGATACCTTAGTCCCTTCCAAAGACCTTGCTCCACTACAAACTAGGTCAGAAAGCCTATAGTGGAGGCTATTGAGATCACCCTTTCGAGGAGAATTTTAGATCTTATATTTTTTATTTTAACTCAGTTATTTTGAAAGTATATTTTATAATTTCATCCATATATGTTTGGGGACCAATCCATGGGTATAAGGATATCAACAAGTTCATGATAACTCAATACAAACTAGAATTGAAGTAATCCTACTTTTTTATTTAGATATTTATTCAAATCCATTATATGGATTCAAATAAGAAAATATTTGTTTTAAATAAAAAGTTTCTATTATGAATCATTGTACTTTATAATTTAGGAAATGAACAAAGTAACAATAGTAGTTCATATAAGTTATTTGAGTAAATTTATGAGTAAGCTCTTTGAGTGCCACCTCTATTACCTTTACAACAGATCCCAATTTCATTTCTTTGATTAAAAAAGAGAACATAAGGAAAAAATATTTTGGACAAACCCAAAAAAAAATAGATACACAAACCAAATTAAACCTAACCTAAAAACAAAGGACAAGAAGGAAAGAAAACAAAAAAATAGGGAAGGAAAAATAAAAAGCATTCACAACAAATGTTTAATCAAGTACATGTTTGAACCAGTTAGACACTTAATTTCATAGTATTTTGAGAAGGGTAGAGAGAACACTTAATTTATTATATGTTTCCCTCTATTATGGAAAATAGTATCCCAAAAGATTTTTTTAGTCCACTTCTCATGCAACTCAAACAAGCTAGGACTATAAAAATTATGCATTAATTTTGCACGTAGATTGTAGAAATCATGAGGGATAGGGTTTATAAAATACCTATCTCATACATTATATTGTATATAAGGATGGTTTGGGTATTCATACATACCAATTTGATTGGAAGATTTGACCTAAAAGTGGCATGTTCATGATGGCAACTAGTAGATGAGTTACTTGGTGGATACTTTTTGATACAAATGGATGCCTGTGTAGCATCCTCCTTCTTGTTCTTAGTATATGGAAGGCATGGGAGTGGTTTATATTCTTCCCATATTATAGACCTAAATTTTTCATCAATGGTTGAAGTGTGTGGAGATCTAGGTTGAATTAGCTCATTCTCAACTTGAACCTCCACTAACATGCCATATTTATTCAAGCCATGATGCTCCTAAATTCCCATTTTGATTACCTCTACTATTGAGAGGGAAATTTGGGTACTATCAACTACTTTGGAGGTGAGACTGAATTGAGGAGAGAGATTGTCATTTTTGAATTCTTCTATATCATTCTCCTCAAATGGAAAGCCTCTTTCTTCTTGATTTACTTCTACTTCATTCCCTATTGATGATGTAGGGAAAGTCTCACTACAACCACAAAGATGTTGACCATCTTGGATCTGTCCCTTAAATTTTGTAGTAGTAGTTGAGGGTGAGAATTTTTTAGATGTAGATCATGGATCTTCCTCATCTAATGGTTCTAACTCCAATTTTTCTTATGGTGGATCACAAGATATTTAAGATTGTTCATTCTATGTTGATGACTCTTTATCAATTTGATTTTTAGTCATTAAGATGCCTTTTACAAATAATACTTTTTCATATTTAGAGTCATCATATTTATTTATTTAGCCTTCAAATAATGTATCATGCTTGTAATATGGGATGCACTCAGCATGCATGATCAGCTCTACATTATCAATGTAGCTAGATTCATAGACACTGGATGGTGTATTAGGATATACAACTTTGCATCTTGAATTATTCATTACCTCCTAATTTTCTCCTATAAAAAATGGTATTTTATTAGCAACAACACCTAAAGATACTGAATCACTAAAACTATAAGAAGTGCCTTGATGATTATACGTAATTAATTGAGTTATATGCATTAAATAAATAAGAAATCTCATTTTTCATTAGGAGGTTTGGCTAGATAAAGGCTTGGGATAATGCTTTATTGTAAGGGGCCTATCATTTCAGGAACTAGCTTATGGTTATGATACTTAAAGTACTTTGGGCACAAATACCTTGAGATATTAATTATTGCTTTGCATTGATAGCCTCTTGGTATGTCAATGATAATGAGGCAAGAACCAAGAGGTTCATCTTAATAAACATGGAAGTTAGAGGATCCAAGGTTTAGAGATATAAACTAATTTTTTCACCCTATACTTGTAGCAAATGATCCCTTTACCTAGTGTATAGTTGATGGAATCTATGGTTGAATATACTAGTTGGATCATAAGGCCCTTTATAGACTATAGAAAATTCTTAGAACAAGATAGAAGGGTCAATGGGCATACTAAAATAGTTAATGAATAGGTTATCAAAGATGTCCCATGTGATGAACCCTTATATTAGACCAAGGTACCAATAATAATTATTTTTATATAACAAAAAGTGGAATATATGATAGGCCACATCATGTTAAATCTTATTTCTAATAATGACTTATCTAAAAACCTAGATGTGTTATTCAGTAGTTGAATTCCCACCATGGATATAATTTTCACAAATTTTTGGTGGTTCTTGGGCAAGTCATGGGAAGGTCCTAGAATGTCCATAGGATAACTATGTCTTCATATCCAAGCTAAAGCCATTGGAAAACATAGATTAAAAAATATAGTCTAAAAACTTGGAAAATAACTAGGCTAAGCTAAAATATTATGTTGATGTGGTTTTTTGACACAACCAATAATTAGGTAGGGGTTATTAATCTCTACCTCTCATGAAAGGAGACTTGCACTAACAAATCTCCCCAAATTCTTGGTTACCAAGTTTTGGTGAGTAGGGTAACCCATTTAGCTCATTGTGACCATCCATGTCAAGGGTATTCAATGTGTATTTAAGAAAGATCAAGATCCATCAAAATAAAGAGTTTACACCTAAGGACCTAATATAATGATTTAAATATAAATAAATATCTGATTTGAAATGAAAATATGTAATGCTTATAACTTCAACAATCTACAAATGAGAAATAGATAAGAGTGTGCAATCAAGATAAACATTGAGCTCAAACTATAACTCAAAAACTAAACTAATCCAAACTAACAGAATAATAAAAAATCAAAAATAGAGAAGGGTAGGGACAAAGAGAAAAAATCCCACTTTCTAATGTTGACCAACTTGGTTTTGTTGAGAAAATGAACCTTTGAGTAACTAGTCCTTAGTTGAGCCAAACCTAGCAAAACACCAACTAAAGATGGTGAAAGAGTTTAGGAAATAAATTAGTAGAGTCAAATAAGAAAATAGAGTCACTATATACATGTACAGACCAAGTATATCAAATGGTAAAGCATTCAGATAAATATGTTTTTATTAAATATTATTTAGGATTCATAAAATGCTTAGTGAGTTATAGACTTAGCTTCTAAACTAATATATAAAGCAATGAAATGCATGAAAGGAAATGACTTGTCCACTACTCTAAGTTATAATCTAAAAGGACCAAACTAAACATAGTCTCCTCTAATCTTAAAAAGACCAACCCCTTATTAAATCATAAGAGAAGATATTATATAGGCATGTATATCTAAGGAATTTTAATGTAAATTTAAATTCACCCACTAATGGGGTAGTTACAATAATCATCAATTTGATTGGAATAATGTGGTTAAGGAGGGAGATAAAAATATATGACATATTAGAGGCATGCCTTGAATTGGTGAAATCTTACCATGCCTCTATTGAATTATGGTAATTGAAATAAATTGGGATTACATCGAGATTATCATCCACCCATGCTTGTATGTAATCAATTACTCTACCTCTTTAAATCTGAGTTTGTCTTTTATGCTTTGTTCTTAATTTAATTATGTGTGCCACATTAAAGATTCTTATCTTGTTCATGATTCAGTTGGACTAAAATTTAATTTTGTAAATAAAATTGGATGTGCAATCTATTTTTGGCCTCTTGACAATTTTGACAGTCAAATAGGTCATTATATTTAAGATCATGCCTTGTTGGATACATAGCTAATGTGTCCTTCACTTAAATAGTATTTTAGGGTTATAAGAAGCTAGTACATGGAATCTATATGTCCTCTAATTCACTTTATATTTTGTATTTTTTGCTACCACATGTCATTACCTCAACTCTGCATGAATTTTCTATCTTCACATTCTCAATTAAAGACCTATTATGCAAAAGATATGATAATTCTCATGAAAGGGAGACCCTTTGCCTCATTATTAATAATTTTGGAAGACCCCTAACTCATTAATTTTTAAGAACCAATTCTTTGGATCTTGTGTTGTCATGATTCATGTTTGGGCTTTGACCTTTGAAAATTTTGTTTAGACCAAAAGTTTTGATATAATTCTCATGAAATTTTGTGAAAGCCTTTTATTCTCTTCTTTGAAACTTTTCTTCTTCATGGATTTATTATTGCAACATTTTATTAAAGACCCAAGTCTTTGCAAATTTTATCATCAAAACTTTTATTCTAAACTTGGTCTTTTGAACTTTTGTTTAGACCAAAAGTTTTGACTAATCTTCACAACATTTCTATAAAAAGAAAAAAACTTAAAATCTAGTGAAGTATTTGGATCTTTATGTATATTTTACACTCATGACTTTTTTTAAGGTCAAATCCTTTGCAAGTTTTGTCATCAATTTTTTTATTTATAAACATTATTAGAAAATTGTAACACTTTTTTCAAAGACCTAATATTTGAATGATTTTTAAAAATTATTTGAAACTTTTATCTTATTCATGACTTTTGTTATTGAGCCTTCATAAAAAAAAATTGACTCATTCTTGAAATTTTTCCCAAGGATTAAAATACTTAGACAATTCTCTCAAAGACCATCTTTTTTCCAAAAAATGCGAAATCCGATTTAAAACTTTTTGACTTGGCCCTTTATTTCAAAATTTGACTTAACTTCAAAAAACTTATAGTTAAAATATGAAAGGTATAGTTAGTGATTCAATTTTAAAAACTAATGGCTAAATATTTGAAAATAAACAGTAAGTCAAAAGCTAAAAAGTGAAAAAAAATCAAATTAAAATGATTAAGTCCACAACCAAAGATGACTAAGTATAGAATGAAAATTGTGAAATGACAGTCATTTGTTTGATCTAAAGCCCATTTAGTCAATTTTAATGAAAATAAACTAAGTTAAAGAGTATGACCTTATAAAAATTTAATGATTCATATTGAAATTGAAGCAAAAATGGATAATAATTATTCAATTAAAGAGTTGGAAAAATCTAAAAATTAAAGTAATTTGCACAAATCTAAAGGCTAAATAGTCTAAAATGAAGTTGTAAAATATGTTTAAAAACAAAATAAAACAAATAAACTAATACTTATTATATTGATGAAAATTTAGGTGTTAGAAATAACTCATTCATAGATAAAATCTTGGACTAAACTGAAGAAATACAAATACGTTAAATTAGATCCCATTGAGTCACTTATAACTAATAATCTAGTAGTTTGCCAACAAGATTGATTTAAACCAATCAACCACAATGAACTCCTAAAATGTATAAGACCATACTCCAAATTAAAAAGAGGGTCCCCATTTTATATTTGAAAAATAGGACACGTTGTGCAAGCAATAAAAAATAGTGACTCCTACTAGGAAAGACTCTTGAGTATTTTGAGAATATAGAATCTATTATTTAACAAGAATGAAAAACATTTTCCGAAATCTATTTCTTAGAATAAACCAAAATTCAAAGGAACTAAAGTCAATAAGAGTAAGTGACATACTAGGCTTGTTGGCTAGATATTTTGTAAGTTATTTTAAACATATCTAGGTAGTCATGGGATTAAATCCCCTTAATTTAATGGTGAAGCTCCCATATATTTATTCTTATCTATTTGTAGTTACTTATAACTTAGATTGATTCACAACATATAAAAATTATGTGCAAATTATTTTGATTTTGGGTATTACTTTATTCACTATGTTCATGAGACATAACAAAGGGATTTCGTAGCAAGTAAGTAGCTAGTTTTGGGAATGTGGAAAGAATTTAAGAGAGATTATAGAATAAGAGAAAGATTATAATGCTTGAAAAATAATAAAATTACATTTCATAATAGATAATTTTGTAGATTCTATTGTATCCATGCAAGTAGATAAACATATAAAGTGTGATAACCTTCCAAAAAATGATTAAGAAAACTATGAATTCAACTTAGATTAAAAGATAACACAAAGTTTACCATTTTATATTCATAGAACATATGGAATTATTCCCTCAGACATAAATTTATTTAAGAAAAAAAATTTCCTTCTTATTCACTTTTAGCACAATTCATACAAAATAATTTGATTATCTAAACCCAAAGTTTTAGATTTCTTAATCTTCTTGTAAAATTGCTACAATTGCTTGTTTGTAAAAATTATCATACTTTGGCATGCAGGCCTACATTCATATTTATAAAATTTAGATATAGAATTCCAAAAGGAAATAACTTCCTCAATTCTCATGTGCTATGCCAAAACTAGAAACCATTTACTAATGGCTTCCTTCTAATTATCCTTCATGGCATTGAAAAGCTAGTGACATGTAGCGCTTCTTTGACCACTTTGTTTGGATTGAATACAACAACTTTGCATATAGTGAAAAGTTTGTTTAAGTAATTCACTTTCATCAGATGATTGTAAGTAATGGTGTTTCAACCAAATTACTTCAATCTTTTAAATATATAAAGTAATTTTACTTTACAAGTATATCATTCAATGACATCATTATAAAAAGTCATTACTTAGAAAAAAAATTGCTTTTATAGTACATCTGTGATGAAAGAAAGAAACTTAAGAAGAAGATAGGGGAGTTTTCCTTTAAAATACATAGCAAGATATTTAATCTAATTCATGAACCTGAGTCTTGCATTTTTCCCTGAAATTGGTATGTTAAGACATTATTAATTATATTGTTGTATCATTTAATTTAGCAATTAACTATCTTTATATTTCTAATCTAAGCATCTCTCTTTCAATTCTTCTACAATGAGCTTTAGCTCTCTCAAGTCTCTTTAGTTATTCTCATCACTTGATCAACTCTTTAATAGACTTGGTTATGAAAAGAGTTATGGCCTTGTCCATCCACTGCTTGAATTATTCACCTAATTATTTAGCTATTCTTGGATCATCACTAAACCAGATACTAGTAAGACCAAAAATGGAATCTTCAAGTTTACCTTTATACCACATGCATCTTCTTCTAATTTCTTCATCTCCTCTTCTATGTCTAGTAGAATACTCAAATAGAAAGATAGGAGATATTCTTCTTATTTTAACTTATTCATAGATCCCTCAAGATCAATATGTTCCTTAATCAAAATATTCTCAGCTAAATTAACCACTACGTGTAGGCTTTCCTATTGAAGTTTAGAGATGCCATTTTCATTTTCTATCTCCTTCCTTACTACCCTTACTTTTGATATCTTATTCACAATATCAGTATGAGCATCTAGAATTTTTGGGAAGAGTCCTTGGGCTCTTTTATTCATTTTATCAATCCACTTATCTATAGCTTTTGCCTTATCTCCACTCTCTTCCACTTCAGTAATCACTTGCTAGAAATCACAACTTCAGGAAGTAATGTCTATTGAGGAGCAGAGTTTTTATTTTGGAAATTATCTCACATAATTTATCATTTTATTCTTTTAATTTAGCCTTGGTAGCTTTCTCCTCATCAATTTTCCTGAAGAGAGTATCTATTAGGTTTTGTGTATCTTACTTTAATACTTTAGTGGTAATCTTCTTGAGGGGTATATTTGAAATTATTAATTCACTCTAAGTGACTTATTCTTTTTTCATTCCCTATGGTCAAACTGCTATCTTAGTAAAAATTTTCCCTAAAGGTTCAATTATCAATTTTGAAGTTCCTTTTGCCTACTTGTGCTTCTTCCCTTTCTTGTCTAGACTTTTCAACAACTATAATTATATCTCTTCAAGATTAATTACTTCCTTTGATTCTAAAGTTTTCTACAATGCTAACTAGGATGAGAAGTCTATGCTCATGGAAGTGCTTGAATGAATAACCATTTGTTGTTGGTCATTTATAATTGTCATTTTGTGAGAAGTAACTTCTTGTGCTAAAGTATATTTATAAATTTCTTTTGATATTTCTTTCTCCTTGCTTCTCAATTTCTTTTGCTGATTCTTTCTATCCTTACTTCTCAATTTATTTTACTGATTCTTTCTCTCCTTGCTTCTCAATTTCTTTTATTGCCTTTTCTACCACTATTTCTACCTCCTCTTTCTTAGATTATTTTCCTTATATTTCCTCCATCTTCTCCTTGGGGTCCTCAAAAATATTCTTTGTTATTGTATCTACTTCTTTTTCAGCTTCCTCTCTTGTTTCAACTTCCTTCTCTTTTTCAAACACTAACTCTTCCAGGAATTATTTTACAAGCTCTTTTTCAATGATGGGTTGATCTTTTGGAGGAGGTGGTGGTGATGAATTAGGTGGGAAATATAGAGGAGGAGGAGTTTCCTTTGGAATAGATTTCTTATAATATTTGGCAATATAAAACTTAGGAGGAGGCATCTAAGTTGATGAGTCCATGATGGGTGCAGTGGAAGTGGGAATGGTGGATATAATAGGAATAGCAGTAGTAGTAGAAGATTCCAATGGTGGGATGGGAGTAGTTGATTGGATTGGCTCTTTATCTTCTACTACTAAGAATGTATCATTGACATTTTTCCTCAATTTCAACTTCTTTATGGGACATTGGCTCCTTTGCCCTTGTACTGTCTCTTTCCTCTTCTGGCTTATATGATTAGTTTGTTTCATTAATTCCTTCATACAATATCCTTTATTCAAAAGCCATATGGAAGTCATAGCTAAAATGTGTGAAGTTATCTCCTTGATAATTGTAACTTATTTTTAACCAAAAATAATTTTAGGAATTAGAATCTTATCTCCTCTAGTAGCATAAAAAATGTCACTAGTGACAACCCCATCACCATCCATAGCCTCAAGGATAGTGGCTAGATCAAATACATAAATATGTTCCATAATCATTACATTATTTTCTTTTCTCCTTAAATCAAATTCATCTCTACAATCAGTCCAATAATCCTCAAGTATTGGGATATGCATGTATTTAAGGGAAACTGTATTCTGAGATACACCTCTACAATCAAAATTAGCTTTGCCATTAAAGTGTGTTTGAGTGTAATGATGGTACATCCCATTTTTTACATTCCTATCTTTATAAATGGTTAGGCAATGATAGTGGCCAATGATAATGGGAAAATTGATAGCTACTTTGTGAGCCTTTGACTATAAATCATGTAATTTAACAAGTTGTCTACATATTTCCTTAAGAACCCACTTATCACTCGGATATCTAGGTAGCTTAATAGGTGCTCTTGAGAAACCTCCTAATCTGAGATATGTGAAGCAAATAAATTGGATGAAAATGCAACCATATAGTGAAACTTCATCACATGCTTCATCTGATACTATTATATGTTTTAGGGATGTATTCAAGTTACATGTGAGCTCATAAAAGAATCCATCATTTACTATAATATAATGCTTGTAGCACTCTAAAAGAACCAATTGAGGGTAATACTCATACATTGGTTCACTTCTTAGTGTTCCTTTTGTTCTTAGCCTTGAAAAGGCTACAATTAAGGATATTGCATACACAATGTATGAAGTCATCTTGAAATTAAAAGTGTGAAACACATTCCTTAAATGTTGATCCATATTATCACTTATCATTCTTGCCCATTCAATTTTGGTTGAGATTCTGGTGATATCAATAGCCCTGATATAAGCATACATCTATAGGGAGAAACACCTTGTATTATTTTCACCATTGATTCTTCATAATAATTGGATGATATCATCTACTTCTTAAATGAAAGCTAACCTTACTATCTTGCTAGGGAACCTAGATGCCTATTTTAATTTCTTTAAGTAGTAAGTATTCATTATCTTTATGGATTCTGATTGCTTATTCTCCCATTGGATTTTATCTTTCTCCATAGTTATCTTAGTCACTTTTGATGATGTTAGGATTTTCATATAGTAATTGAGGTACTAAACATCTAGTCTTAAAACTACATTCCTAATAGTATCTTTCATAGTCTTAGTCAATGAGTCATAATATTTGGCACATGTTAGAACAAACTTAGGAAGTTGAGCTAAACTTGGGAAAGCAGTAGCTTTTAGAAATCCACCAGTAGTCATAGCATGTATGAGTGGAGTTTTTACTATGGCCTTACATCTCTCCAATAATTCAGTTATAAACACATGCCCCATGTCTATATCACATATCTCAGTTAACTTGCATACTATGCTTGATTTAATTGAGTAACCCTTATACTTATACTTCATTTTGGGTTCTTGTGGCTTAGATTTCTTAGATTTTTCTTCTCTTTTTGCTTGGTTTAGGAAACTCCTCTAATGTTAACTTTGGGACTCCCTTAATCAGTGTTGCCTACACTTGCACCTTAGCTACTTCTTCTGATCTCCTTGATCCTTTTGATCTAGACATTAGCTCTTTTAAACTCTAAAAACCTTGATTAGTGCTTTTAAACACTTATTAATTATTCCAACTAGTTTATAAAGTTTAATAAAAGAGTTAACTCATTTCTATTGAAGTACCTCTAAACAAGTTTTGAGTAATGGAAATTCTTGAAAAACTAAACATCTTTATTTTAAGTAATAGGACCTCAGAACCCTGAGTAAGTCACTAGGGATACATAGACAAGTTCATGTTTTTGATGCCTAAAAACTTTGGGTTTTCCTAACCAAGCTACCTAGACTTGAAAACATAAAGTAAGGAAGCATGAGGAAGAAGTCTGAGTTGGTCTCAATTAGTATGGTGTGGCTTTCTTTGGGCTCAAGACTTTGAATTTTTTGAAGATAGTAACTACATTTAAGAAACTAGAACTAAGTAATGAGGAAAGGAAAGTCTGATTAGATCTTATGTAATGTTCCAAGGGTTTTTCCAAGATCAAGACTTTGGGTTTTCCAAAGGTAGTTACTCGGTGCTAAAAACCTGAGTAAGTAGTGCCAGAGAACCCAAAGTGAATAAGGATTTTTAAGGTTGGGTTTATCATAGGTAACAACTTGGTCTCAAAAACCCAAGGAATAAATTAGGGTTGGGGAACCTGAATGGGCAAGGAATTTTATTTACTAGGGTTTTCATGAAGTGCTTCAATCTCTTAGAGGTTTTTTAACAAATTCCTCAGCATGATAAATGATCAAAAGTATGAACACATGATTTAAAACACCAAATCATGATAAGAAGGCAAAAGGAAAACTACAATGAATCAAAATTAATAGATAAATAATCATGGTAGCTCAAAGAACATTTGTAGAGAAAAACACCAAGAGAGAGGTAAAAAAGGACATAAAAACCATAAGAATATTATTTAACTACCTCAAACACAAAAGGGTTGAAAAGAAAATTGCTCAAAATTGATCCAAAGGCTCAAATGGCATAGCTCAAGGTTTGCAGGTGTAACTACTTGGTTGGGTGACTTAGCTAACAAGTAGGAATGAGGTGGAATTTCCTAATATATATAAAAATGCTAGTGCATTAATTATAAGCATGGCAAAGCCACATAAACCTTCAACCCTTTTATTGGGTGTTGCAAGTTACTTTACCTGAATTGGATTTTGAAGTAAAGCACTCTCACAAACCCAAGTAGGTCTTGGTCAATGAGTAGCTAAATTTTGGGAACTCACATTACTTTTACTTTTGATTTTATGAGAGAAAAGTAATATTAAAACCCTAATTTTTATTGGGGAGTTTTAGTGGGTTTGTGGGGTTACTTTGCTTAGTTTTGGATTTTGAAGTAAATTAGTTTGATAACCCTAGTTTGAATTGAGAGGAATAGTTTAGGTTTTTGAGACAACTTTACTTCTTCTCAAATAAGTAAAGTAGTTTAGAGAACCTGATTAACCTTTTAAATGAGCTAAAGAACTTTATATTTCTTGATCTGATGAAGGGAATGAGTAAATGGATTTTAGTGATGGATTCAAGAAATTATTTTTAATCCTATGAAATGACTAGGAATAACTGGGGAAAACAATCATTCAAATTCATCTAATATAACCTAATTTCTTTATTTAGGGGACTAGCTCAACAAGTATAACTAACTCACATGACATAAAAATGCAAAATTTCAATAGGGGTACCCCAATATTTAAAGTGTGAAATTTTGGGGACACCAACTGGCTTCGATTGGGGACATCTTTATTTATCATAAAGAGAGGAACAAGGGTGAGATCCTAGTATCTCTGGTTTCACATCTTATCTATTGGGTAAGGAGTCTTTGTAGAAATGCAGTCATAAAATAGCTAGAAAAACAAACAACATAAAATCAAAACAAAACAAAAGCAGAAATCTTTATTTATATACATACAGGTATTACCCTATGGATCAATTCTTGTAGAGATTCAAGTGTTTTCCATTCAAAGGCAATGGAATTGTAATTCCATCTTGATAAACTAAGATAAAGTTATCTTTTCTAACAATGTTTTGTATAATAAAGGGCCCTTTCCACAAGGAGTCAAATTTGCCATGCTTCCCTTTTTGTTCATTCTAGTTATCCCATAAGAGGACTAAATCACTAGCTTTTAACTATCTATCTCAGGTATTTTTATCAAAAATCTTCTTTACTCTCATTCGATGATCAACTAGCCTATCAGTAAATTAAACATGTGTTTCTTGCAATTTAGTTAGAAACATGAGTCTCTTATCTAGTGAATCTTGATATGTACTATCCTTAATGGCTTTGGATAATTGTAAATTAGGAAGCTCAATGGTTATTAGCATCTCAACATCTATTCCATAGAGTAACTAGAAAGGAGACATACCTATAGCTTTTTTAGGGTGATTCTATCAGCCCATAATGAATCAAACAACTTTTTGTGCTAAGTTCTTTGATTGTTGTCCACTAGCTTATGGATAATAGTCATCAAATTTTTATTACTTGACTTAGCTTGGCCATTACCCTAAGGATAATGATTTGAAGCATGCACCAAGTCTATCCCATATAAATAACAAAACTTAGTCAATTTTACTGAAGAAAAGTTGGTTGTGTTGTTTATGACATTTTTATGAGGAAATCCAAACCTCACAACAATATTCTCTTTGATGAAGTCACATATAAATTCAGAAGTGGCATGTTTTATAAGAATAGCTTCAACCCACTTGCTAAAGTAATAAGTAGCAGTAAATACATAACAATGTCTATCACTTGAACAAGGATTCAACATACTGATGAAATCTATACCCCACTAATGGAAAGGTTCATCAATAGTCACTAGTTTTAGAGGCAAGGCTGGCAACTTAATTTATCCTACAAAATGTTGATTGCCTGACATTTAGCAACCCATTTAGAAGTATCTTGAAACAAAGTAGGCTGTAAGTACCTTGACCATAATATCTTATGTGTTGTGACTCTTGCTGAGAAATAACCTCCATTGGCTTTATCATGAAATTGCTCAAGTATTTTTACTTGTTTCTCTTTCTCTACATAGTGAAGGAAAATTCCATCAATTCCTTTCTTATACAACCCATTATCCTAAAGGACATAATCCTTTGATTTTATCTTGATGGTACATTTTTCCTTCCACATCAAATCAACTAGATATTCTCCATAAATCAAAAAGTAAGCAATCTTTCTATACCATTCATATATAAGATTAACAAAAATTACCATGGGAAACTCTTCATTTATTTTAGATTGAAGAGAAGATGTTATATTTGTGTCATCATATCTTCTCTCTATCATCAACTGACATAAGCCTTTTTCTCTTACTATTTTTATGGGTTTGATATCAAGATCAAACTCTTGCACCTTAGCTACCCAAGTACCTCTCAATAATCCTAGTTCCTGATATGTTAGAATTGACTTGATTAATATATTAGGTACATAAAATTTAGTATGTGAGGATAAAATATAATACCTAAAAACTTTACATGTTTTGATAATAGCATAAGCATAATTCTCCATCTATGAATACTTCAGTGTAAAGATCTTCAGAGGTTGACTCATGAAATCTATCATAGACTTGATGCCTTCATCATTATTCTACATAAGGATAACTAACATGGTATGCTTAGAAGAGTAATAGTAAATAATTAATTCTTTATTGAAATCAAGGGAAACTAATATTGGGGCTTCAACTATTGCTACCTTGATTATTTCAAATGCCAATTTTCCTTCATCATTCCATTTGAAAAAAAAAATCTTTTTCATCATATCCAAGATGTGATGAGTCAATTTTGTGCAATCAAGAATAAACCTTTTAAGGAAATTTACCTTACCAAAGAATGAGTGCACTCATTTCTTGGATATAGGCATGGGCAAACTTTGAATAGCTTTAAATTGCTTTGGGTCAATTTTGGTTCCTTTTTTTGAGACTATATGACCAAGGAGCTTTCCTTCAGTCATGAAAATATCAATTTATTAAAATTTAAAAAAAAATCCCATGTTTTCTACATTAGATAAGAACCTCTTCAAGATCGGTTAGATGATCACCTCTTTACATTGAAAAGATTATTAAGTCATCCAAGTATACCACAATAGTTTTCTTCTTCAAATGAGAAAATGCTAGATCCATTTCCCACTAAATTTTTTCTTTAGCATTGATAAGCCCAAAAGGCATCTTTTGATATGCAAAACTTCCCCATGGTGTTGTGAAGGTAGTTTTGTATTAATCTTCCTTAACAACTTTTATTTGATTGTATCCAGAAAATCCATCTAGCATAGATAACATCTTTGAGCCAATAACTACTTACAGGGTGTGATTCATAATGGGTAATGGCTAATTATCTTTTACAGAGGCTTGATTTAAATTTTATAAATCAACACATAAGCATATTTCCCCATTCTTTTTTCTCACTAGAACAATATTTACTAACCATTCTAAGTGATGGATTGGATAATGATCTTTGCATCGAGGAGATTTTGAATCTCACAATAAATAGTACCTGATATAGTTAGATTATGGTGATGTAACTTCTGCTTGAAAGGCTTCACCTCTAGCTAGAGTGGGATATAGTAGCACTTCATCTGGTTGGAAGGATTTGAGGTCTTTGTAAGACTAGGCAAAAAAATCAATGTAATCTGTGCGAAGATTAATGAAAGCTTCCTTTTTTTCTGTAAACAACACTTTCTAATGTTGACCATCTTGGGCTCTTCTTTACTACCTAGATTAATCTATTCTAATTTTGGAGAAGTATCACCATATTCTTTCTTTTTCTTCAAAAATTGATCATGTTTATCAAATATTTCTTCTTAAGAAACTAACCCTTTAGGAATTCTATTTCCTTTTAGTTAAATTATATCTTGACTATGGGTAAGTATAGATTCAATGATACCTATTATTATTTCACATAGATGTGAGATGCTTCCTTCAAAATAAATTCCTTCAAAATTATCTTGCTTCTCTAGAATGTAGTTATTTACTTATCATTATTGAAAACTTGTCACTGCTCAACATTGTCTGGGACCTTTGGATGGTAGACCATTTCTACTTTGTAGTTACCTTATTTAAAGAGTGTAGGTTTCTATTCTATCCTAAGAAAAGATGTATTAATATCAAGTGAGTCAGCTCTAGAGTTCTAATCTTGATGAATTGAATTAATTGAGAGAGTAGAGAATTGAAGTGTGGCACTCTTAACTCTATCATGGTAGTGTTTTAGCTTATCTTTCTTCATCTGATACTACCCTCTAATATATCTTACTATTAATTTAAAATCTCCTTATACTTTAAGGAGTCTTACTCCTTTATCGTTTGCTTTTTCAATTCATAGCAAGAGTGCTTCATATTTAACTATGTTATTGGTGTTTTCAAATATAAGCTTGTATGAATAGGTAAAAACTTCACTAGCAAAGGAGATTAATAGTACTTTTACACCTAAATCAAGAAAGCTATAGCTGCCATCAAATTCTAGTGTCCATATCTTGTCTTCTTCTTCTTTTTCTTCTTCCTTTTCCTCTTGGGTTTCTTTCCCTACTTCAAGGAAGTAAACTCCATGGTCCAATTCTTCAAAAAAAATCTATGACCATGGATATTCAAATTTAGAGATCATGTACTTTGACTTCTTCTTGGGTTTCAGCTTATGATTCACCCCTTTGATTGGGATTTGTGCAGATAACCAGTCCATCTTCACCTCTCCTCCTATCTCTTTACAAAAAAATTTGCTTAGTAGCATTTTCTATGAAACAAGAATGTCTACTACTAGGATTGTCATTTTAAGTCTTTTGTTTGGGAAAGCTACTAAGACAACTTGGGAATCATTAATCTATCTGATCAAAGGGACTTGTCTCTCCATTGAGTAGAATTTTACTATGGACTTAGTTAGGGTAAAGCTAAGGGCATCATCTATTTTAGCTGGCATAATATTTTTAGAAGCTCCCATATTTAGAATACAATTACTTAGCTTATACCCATTGATTAGGAGGGACACATAAAAAGGCTCTATCCTTTCAAATGTGAAAGTGGATGTAGATAAAGTAGATATAGAGTTATTTTGAAAATAGGTTAGTTTAGAAATAGTTAAAATTCATTTTGAAGAATTTGGTATATTGCTCAATTCCTTGCTTTAAACATACTTGACTAGACTATTCAGCTAATCCAAGTAAGACCTTAAGTATTCATCTTCTAACATCTAAATTTTAGTTTTCTTTATATGATCAATTATGTCAAAGGAAGGAATGGGTGTAGGCAAGATGGAATTAACTTCAGCTATATAAGTAATTGGCTTATAAGTTTGAGAAGTAGAGGGAGCATATTTTTTTCTAGGAGTAAGAGAAGAAGGTAGCAGACTACTTATTTTAAGAATACTCACATTAGAAATAGAGTGTTCCTTTACTCTCTCTTATTCTTTTGATGAATTCTCACTAGCTTGTTGAGTCTTAGATATTGTAAATACTACTTAAGATTTACTATGATCTTCATGAAGCATTTATTCATAGTTACTTTTTGATTCATATTTTAGGTAATAGTTGGAGTCACCAGCAAGATTTAAAAAATCATCTTCCTCATTAATGCTTTGATCAATACCATCAGCCATTGAGTCCTCTTCACTCATCTCAACATGTTTTTTAGGAGTGTATTTAATTACTAATATTTGATGAGGACCAACAATATGGTTCCTATTCTGATTATTAAAATTCCATGTGGGAACATTCCTAGAGGCAGCAGCATGATTACGTTGAGTAATTTATATTTTAACTTGAAACAAGTCATTAGCCAATTTTTGAAATAATGGATATGTAGTTTGGGATGTGGTTAGAGTAGGAGATTCTCCCTTAGAGACTATTGTATTGATCTTATCAGCCATTATCAAATCATCTTCAACCTCTATAGAAAGATTTTGGGTTGTTGCTAAGTCAGCTGGTCATGCTCTTTATAGCTAATAATTGACTTTTAAAAGCTAGGAATTAATAAAGAAATGCTTTTGATTTTATATAAGTAGGTAATAAATCTTGAGGAATATTATAAAGTAATCTATTGAATTTAGAAATAAAATCATGCATGTGTTCTTATGGTTCCTTCTTGAGCTGAGTTAATTATGTAAGCAGTATATGTGCATCCTCAATAGTTTTGAAACCTTTCTCAAATTATTCACACATAGTAGCCCAATTATTTATAGTACCTAGAGCTAGATGGTAAAACCATTATGTAGCTAATTCATGTAGGGTCTCCACAAAGATTTTAATAAAGACATTTTCATGTTTGAATCTGATTACTCTACATGCTACAAAGAAGGAAACCAAGTGCTCATATGGATTTTTCTTACCATCACTAGTAAATTTAGGAAAATTCTTTCTTGATCTTTTAGGCAAGTCATGAAAAGGAGTAATTAAACTTAAATAACCAATATCTGGTCCCCATGGGACAAGATGTGGTAATGCCATTCTTCTGAGAGCAAGAAACTATAGATTAATTGGTTAGATTATCCTAGAGGAATTATGTTGATGTTGATGTGTCGGAGATGTCACTTTCTTAACAAGTGAAAGGCTAGCTCTTCTGGTCTTATCTTGAATAGGAAAATTGAAGTTGAAGTGCTATTGTATCTCAAATAACTCATCTACCTACCCCTATCCTCTCCTTAATCTAGTGAAAGGTCAATTTACCAATTTAGAAAGAAAGAGATTCTTTAAGTATTATGCTTAATAATTATATTGATGGACAAAGACTTAGATGGAAATCTACTTAACATGAAACAATCTTGGTAAGTGAACTGAAAGTAAACTAGTCATATAACTAAGGATTCTAGAACATGTAGCTAACTAACTGATGGTATGCATCTACTTAAAGCAAGAGAAATTAAGCACTAAAAATAGACCAGTGCGTCATCCAGAGCATGCAACACTTTTAATCAACATTCAAAATTTTATAAATTGGGAAAACTTAGTGTAATAATGGACATGTCTTAACTATTCTAAGAAAGCAAAAATTTATTTTGAGAGTTAAACTTGAAGGTCCCCAATGGAGTCACCAAAAACTGTTGGTTAGATATTTTATAAGTTATTTTAAATGTATCTAGGTAGTCATGGGATTAAATCCCCTTCATTTAATGTTGAATATCCCTTATATTTATTCTTATCTATTTCTATTTACTTACAACTTATATTTATTCACAACATATACAAATTATGTGCAAATTGTTTTGATTGTGGGTATTACTTTAATCACTTTGTTCATGAGCCATAACAAAGGGATTTTGCAGCAAGTAGCTAGTTTTGGGAATGTGGAAAGAATTTAAGAGAGATTAGAGAATAAGAGAAAGATTATAATGATTAAGAAAGAAGAAAATTACATTTCACAATAGATAGTTTTACAAAGTCTATTATATCCATGTAAGTAGATAAACATATAAAGTGTGATAACCTTCCAACAAATGATTAAAAAAACTATGAATTCAACTTATATTAAAATATAATGCAAATTTTACCATTTTATCTTCATAGAAAGCATGAAATTATTCCCTCAGACATAAAGTTCTTCAAGAAAACAAATTTCCTTCTTATTCACTTTCAGCACAATTCATACAAAATAATCTAATTATCTAAACCTAAAGTTTTAGATTTATTAAACTTTTTGTACAATTTCTATAATTACTTGTTTACAAAAATTATCATCCTTTAGTATGCAACCCTGCATTCATATTTATATAATTTCAGATATAGAATCCCAAAAAGAGACAACTTCCTCAATTTCCTTGTGCTATGCCAAAACTAAAAACCATTGAGTAACGTATTCCTTCTAATTTTCCTTTATGACATGCAAAAGCTAGTGACATGTAACACTTCTTTTATCTCTTTATTTGGATTGAATACAACCACTTTTCATGTAGCATAAATTTTGTTTAAGTAATTCACTTTCACCGAATGACTGTAAGTAATGGTGTTTCAGCCAAATTACTTAAGTCTTTTAAATTTATAAATTAATTCTTCTTTACAAGTATATCATTCAATGACATCATTATACAAAGTAATTACTTAAAACAAACTTGTTGTTATAGTGCATTTGTGAAATGAAAGAAAAAAACCTAAGGAGAGAGGGGGTTTTTCCTTTGAAACATATAGCAAGATATTTAATCTACTTCCTAAACCTAGGTCTTACATTTTTCCCTATATTTGGTATGTTGAGACATTATTAATTAGATTGTTGCATCATCTGATTTAGCAATTAATTTCCTTTCTATTTCCAATCTCAACATCTCTCTTTCAATTCTTCTATAATGAGCTTCAGTTCTCTCAAGCCTTAGCTCAAGTCTCTTTAGTTTTCTCAACTCTTGATCAACTCTTTGATAGACTTGTTTATGAAATGAGTTATGGCCAATTCCATCCACTTCTTGAATTGTTCACCTAAATTTTTAGCTATTCTTGGATCATCACTAGACCAGATACTAATAAGACCAAAAAAGGAGTCTTCAAGATTTACCTTTGCACTACATTCATCTTCTTCTAATTTATTCATCTCCTCTTCTATGTCTAGTAGAATACTCAAAAGGAAAGATAGGAGATATTCTTATTTTCTTATCTTATTCACAAATCCCTTAGGAGTAATCTATTCCTCAATCAAAATCTTCTCATCTAAATTAGCCACTACTTACAAGCTTTCCTATTTAAGCTTGGAGATGTCATTTTCATTTTCTATATCCTTCATTACTACCCTTATGCTATCTTATTCACAATATCATCATGAACATCTAGAATTTTTGGGAAGATTCCCTGGGCTCCTTTCTTTATTTTATCAATCCACTTATCTATATATTTTGCCTTATCTCCACTTTCTTCCACTTTAGTAATCATTTGATGAGAAATCACAACTTATGGAACTAATGTCTGTTGAGGGGTAGACTTTGTTATTTTGGAAATTATCTCACATAATTTATCATTTTACTCTTTTAATTTAGCCTTGGCAGCTTTTTCCTCATCAAGTTTCTTGAAGAGAGTATCTATTAGGGTTGTGTATATTGATTTAATCCTTCAATGGTAATCTCCCCAAGGGGTATCTTTGAAATTTTTAAGTCACTCTAAGTGACTTCTTCTTTATTCATTCCCTATGATGGAATAACTATCTCAACAAACTTTTGCCCTAAAGGTTCAATTGTCAAGTTTGAAGTTACTTTGGCATGCTTGAGCTTTTTCCCTTCCTTGTGTGGAATTTTCAACAACTCTAAGTCTATCTCTTCAAGTTTAATCACTTTATTAGATTTTGGAGTTATCTATAATGATAACTAGGATGAGAAGTCTGTGCTCATGAAAGTCATTTAATGAATAACCATTTGTTGCTAGTCATTTCTAACTAACAATTAATGAGAAGGAACTTCTTATGCCAAAGTATCTTTCTAAAAAAAATTTGTTGATTCTTTCTCTCCTCAATTTATTTTGTTACCTTTTATACCACTATTTCTACCTCTTATCTTTCTCAGATTCTTTTCCTTCTATTGCCTCCATCTTCTCCTTGGTATCCTCAACAATATTCTCTATTATTGTATCTACTTCTTTTTTAGCTTCCTCTCGTATTTAAACTTCCTTGTATTTTACAGACACTAACTCTTCCATGACTTATTTCTTAGGCTCTTTTTAAATTATGGGTTGATCTTCTGGAGGAGGTGGTGGTGATAAAGTAGGTGGGAAATATGGAGGAGGAGGAGCTTCCTTTGGGATAGATTTATTAGAAGATTTGGTGATACAAAACTTAGGAAGAGGTATCTAAGTTGATGAGTCCACGATGGGTGCAGTGGAAGTGGGAATGGTGGAAATAATAAGAATAACAGTAGTAGTAGAAAAGTGTAATGGTGGGGTGGGAATAGATGATTGGATTGGCTCTTTATATTTTACTGCTGAGAATTTATCATTGACATTTTTCCTCAACTTCAACTTCTTTATCAGACCTTGGCTCCTATCCCTTTGTATTGTTTCTTTCCTCTTCTGACTTGTATGAGTAGTCTCTTTCATTAATTCCTTCATACAATATCCTTTATTCAAAATCCATGTGGAATTCATAGCTAAAATGTGTGAATTTCTCTCCTTGATAATTACAACTTGGTTTTTACCAAAAATAATTTTAGGAATTGGAACATTGTCTCCTCTAATATCATAAAAAATGTCACCAGTGACAACCCCATCATCATCCATATCCTCGGGGATAGTGTCTACATCAAATACATACATTTTTTCCATAATCAATCTATTGTTTTCCTTTCTCCTTACATCAAGCTCATCTCTGCAATCACTCCAATAATCCTCAAGTGTTGGGGTATCCCTGTATTCAAGGGAAACTATATTCTGAGCTACACCTCTATAATCAAAATTGGCTTTGCCATTAAAGTGTGTTTGAGTTTAATGATGGTACATCCCCTTATGTACATTCCTAGATTTATAAATGGTTGGGAAATGATAGTGGCCAATGATAATGGGAAAATTGATAGCTACTTTGTGAAAATTTGACTATAAATCATGTAATTCAACAAGTTATTTGCATATTTCCATAAGAACCCACTTGTCACTTGGATATATAGGTAGCTTGATAGGTTCTCCTAAGAAACCTCCTACTCTGAGATATGTGAAGCTAATAAATTGGATGAAAATGAAACCATATAGTGAAATTGTATCCCATGCTTCATCTGATACTCTTATCACTTTATTATATGTTTCCCTCTATGATGGAAAACACTATCCCATAAAGAATTATCAATATAATTCTCATGAAACTCAAGCAAGATAGGACTATATAATTTTGCAATATGTTTTCATCTAGATTGTAGAAAGCATGAGGGATAGGGTTTAGAGAATATCTTATCCCATTCATTATATTATAGTGAAGGATGGAGTTGGGTATTCATACATCTGAAACTAATTGGAAGATATGGCTTGAAAGTGGCATGTTCATTATGATAGCTTGTAGATGAGTTACTTGGTAACTACTTTTTGATACAAATTGATGCCTATGTGGCATCTTCCTCATTATCCTCAACATCTAGAGGGAATGGGATTGGTTTATATTCTTCCCATATCATATACATTCTAAATTTTTCATCAGTGGTTGAAATATGTGGAGAGATGGGATAAATTAGATCATTATTAGCTTGAATCTCCATTGTCATGAATTCTTCATTTAGGACATGATGCTCATGAATTCCCATTTTTATTGCCTCTATTATTGAGAAGGGCATTTGGATACTATCAACTAATTCAGAGGTGAGGCTGAATTGAGGGGAGAGATCATTCATTTTTAATTTTTGTATCTCATTCTACTCAAATAGACAACCTCTTTCTTCTTGGTTTACTTCTTCTACTTCATTTCCCACTAATGATTTAGGGAAAGTCTCATTACCACCATAGAGATGTTGATCATCTTGGATCATTGTAATAAAATTAGCTAT
Organism: Torreya grandis; assembly: GCA_037957365.1. Lineage (NCBI taxonomy): Eukaryota > Viridiplantae > Streptophyta > Pinopsida > Cupressales > Taxaceae > Torreya > Torreya grandis. The sequence continues at coordinate 2,184,342 of JARHVA010001596.1, read as the reverse complement.
AGTTGTTGAGGGTGAGAATGATTCATATGCAAAGCATATATCTTCCTAATCTAATGGCTCTAACTCCTCCAATTGTTCTTATGGTAGATCATAAGAGATGTTAAATTGTTTTTTATGTTGATGGCTCTTTATTAGTTTGATTTTTAGTCATTAAGCTTCCTTTTATAATTGTTACTTCTTCATCTTCAGCATCATCATCATTATTGCTTTAGCCTTCAAAGAATGGATTATAATTATAATATGGGATGTACTTAGCATGCATGATCAGCTCTACATTATCATTGTAGCTAGATTCATAGACTCCACATGGTACATTAGGGTATGTAGCTTCATAGCTTGGAGTGTGTATTTCCTCCTAATTTTATCCTACAATAAATGGTATTTAATTAATAATAACACCTAAATATACTGAATCACTAAAATAATAATAAATGGCCTATTAATTATACATATAATTAACTAATTTATGCATTAAATAAACAAGGACTCTTATTTTTCACTAGGAGGTTTTGCTGGATAAAGGCTTGGGACAATGCTTCATTATAAGGTGTATATCAGTCCATTGGTTGGCTTATGGGTATGTTACTTAAAGTAATTTGGGCACAAATACCCTAAGTCATTAATTATAACTCCACATCAATAACTTCTTGTTATACTGACACTAAAGGCAAGAGAGAGGGGTTCATCTTAATGAACATGACAATTAGAGGATCAAAGGTTTTGAGATATAACCCAATTGTTTCATCCTTTTTTGCATGAAAACATCCCTCTACCTAGTGTAAAAATATCCCCAAGGTCTTGGTAATTAGGGTAACCCAGTCGGTTCTTTGTCACCATACCATATCAAGGGTCTTGAGTGTGTATTTTAGACAAATCAAGTTCCATCAAAATAACGATCTTATGCCTAAGGAACTAGTATAATGATTTAACTATGAATAAACATCTAATTTGAAATGAAAATGTCTATTGATTATAACTTCAATAATGCGTAAATGAGTAATAAATAAGATTATATAGTCAAGATAAACATTACACTCATACTACAACTCATAAACTAAGCTAATCTAAACTAACAAACTCATAAAAAATCAAAAAGAGAGAAGGGTAGGGAGAAAGAGAAAAAGATCCTACTTTCTAATATCCACTAGCTTGGTTTTGTTGAGCAAAAAAATCTTTAAGTAACTAGTCCTTAGTTGAGCTAGACCTAACACAACTCCAACTAAGGATGATGAAGAATCTATAAAACAAAGAAGCAGAGCTAAAGAGGAAAATAGAGTCACCATATACATGCACAGACCAAGTCTATCAAATGACAAAGCTTTAAGATAAATATGTTTCTATTAAGGATTATTTGGGATTAATCAAATTCTTATTGAGTTACAAACTTAGATTCTAAACATCCTTGACTCAAAAAACTAATCTAGAAAGTACAAAAACACATGAAAGGAAATTACTAATCCACTAATATAAGTTCTAATTTGAAAGGATCCATCTAGGCATAGTCTTATCTAATCCTAAAAGGACCATCCCCTTATTACATCATAAGATCAGATCTTATATAGGCATGTAGGCATGAAGAATTTGAATTAAAATTCAATTTTAGATTCACCCAATAATGGATCAGTTATAGTAATCATCAATGTGATTGGAATAATGTGTTTAATTAAGTGGCTTGAAATTCTAACAAATTAGATGCATGCCTAGAATTGGCAAAATTGAACCATGCCTCTATTGAATTTTGGCATTTGAAATTAGTTGGGATTGCATCAGGAATACTAGCCACCCATGTTCCCATGTAATCAACTGCCCCTCCTCTTTATGTCTAAATTTGACTTTTATGCTCTATCCTAATTCCACTATGCACACCACATTAAAAATTCTCATCTTATTTATGATTCAGTTGGACTATGATTTGATTATGCAAATCAAATTAGATATGTAGTCTATTTTTGACCTCTTGATGGTTTTGATGACTAGATAGGCCATTAAAGTTAATCTTATTCCTTGTTGGATATGCATCCAACATGTCCTTTACTTTGATAGGATTTTAGGTTTCTGGGAAGCTACCACACATCATTTATATATCTTCTTAGGCACTTGAGATTTTAGATTTTTTGCTACCATGTGTCACTCCATTGACTCTTCATGATTTCTTTTATCTTAAAATTATCTTCCACAAACATATTACATAAAATATGGGATCAAAATATCATGAATGGAGATATTTTTATGTTATCTCGATTTGTATTTAGGATTTAACCTTTAGAACTTTTGTTCAAACCAAAAGTTATGATATACTTCTTGTGAAAGTTTGCACAAGCCTTTTATTCTATTCTTCATGAATTTTCTTCTTCATGACTTTGTTGTCATGACATTTTTTTGAAGACTCAAATCTTTACAAGTTTTATTTTCAAAACTTTTTTTCCAAACTTAGTCTTCCAAACTTTTATTTAGACCAAAATTTCTGACTAGTCTTCACACAATTTTTTTGGAAAAAGAAAAAAACTTAGAAAATTATCGTGAAGTCTTCAGATCATTTTCTAGATTCTATATCCACTACTTTTGTTTTGAAGTTCCAACCTTTTTCAAGTTTTGACATCATAACTTTTGTTTTCAAAAGTTCTATGAAAATCATAACACTTTTTTCAAAGACCTAATGCTTGAATTATTTTTATGAAGTCTTTAGAACTTTTATCTTCTTCACAACTTTTGTTGTTGAGCCTTCATACAAAATTTCTAACTCATTATTCACTTTTTTATCAAAGAGTAAAAGACTTAAACAATTCTCGTGAAGACAACATTTTTGCCAAAAAATGTGAAGGCTAATTTAAATTTTTTTTAACTTGACTTTTTCTATTAAATTTCAATTGATTTTCAAAAACCTTGCAGGCAAAATATGAAATGCATAGTCAGTGATTCAATTTTAAAAAGTAATGGCTAAATATTTAAAAATAAATGGTTAATGAAAAATATAAAAAGAAATGAAAATTAAAATTAAAATTAAAATTAAAATTAAAATGACTAAGTCCAAAGCTAAAGATGATTAAGCATAGAATGAAAATTTTTAAATTAATTAGTCATTTGCTTGATTCACAGCCAATTTAGTCCATTTTAATGAAAAATAAATAAGTTAAAGAGTAAGACCTTATAAACATTTAGTGATTCAGATTGAAATTTGAGTAAAAATTTATAATACTTAATCAATAAAAGAGGTAAAAAACTCTAAAAAGTAAAGTAATTTGCACAAACCTAAGGCAAAATAGTCTAAAAGGAAGTTGTAGAATGTGTTTTAAACAAAAGCAAAAAAATACACTAAGACTTAGTAGATTGATGAAAATTTAAGAAATATAAATAAATACTCTTAGATAATATCTTAGATTGAATTGAAGAAATGAAAAATGTTAAAGTAGATACATTGAGTTACTTGTAAGCAATAGTCTAGTATATTGCCAAGAAGGTTGATTTGAACCAATCAACCATAATGAACTCTTAAAAGGTATAAGACCAAAATCCAAATTAAAAATAGGGTCCCCATTTTTAGTTTGAAAAATGGGGCATGTTATGTAAGCAATAACAAAAGGATGCAACCACCTAAATGCTTTTGGGTTTGAATTCACCTTTGCTCTAGTGCATTCAGATCTAGGTCATGGACTATCACTCCACATGAATTTATAAAACCCTATCTCTTCATCTTCATAATGACATTGAGAAAAATGGCTAGTGGGCACATGATATTGAGCTAACCCAAAAGACCCCTTTGTTAGTGCTTTTTACCTATAAATCCAATACTCTGAAGAAGGCCTATGTTGATGTAGTTCTCCCTTACATGTTGGCTTATCTGTGAATCCTATAATATGTGCAAATCAAGTACAATAGTGACCTAGATTTTAAATGGGCAAACCAAGATCTTATTCTACTCTTTCAATACTTTAGACTATGTATGTGTTTTTCCTATGACTGATATGTAAATAGGCAAAAATAGGTAAGTTTTTTTCACTTGAGTACTTGATTGAATGTCTTTTACAAATTGCTTGGTGAGTAGGTAATAAGTTTCTAGGTAAGAAATGAATGAATTTTGATCTTATATTTATATCAATCAATTTAGATAAATAATTTGCATTAAATCATTTGGACTGATCATTAGGATTATTTCATTTCCAAATTAGATGACTTTAGGGAACTGAACACTTGCATCAGATCAGGACACTAACATTGACATAGGTGTCTATCCTAGGTGCTAGTGTCTAAGGAGCAAGATGTACACACATAATATTTTTAAAATTTATCAATTATTGATGCTTTATATCTTGCCCCATTGAGTTTCAATCTCTCTAAGTACTCACCCTAAGGGGTGCATCAAGAAAGGGGTGGGCAAACCATTAGTGCTTCACATGATTATTGTCCTTACACTACCACTTGATATCAATCAAACCATATCCTAAAAACACTCCCCTAATATTTACCTCCAATTTTGCACCCTCCTTTAGTTATTTTTTGCCTTCATTAGACCCTTCCTAAGCCTAAAACCCTTTTTGATGGTTTATGATACACTGTTAGCCCCAACGACCCTATATTCAAATTGATAAAACATGTTAAGGGTCTAGGTCTTCCCTTGGCTGAGCTAGACCAAGACCTAATTTATTTTTATCATTAATGATACAGAGTTTATTGGGCTAACCCTATTAACTAAAATTTTGAAAAGGTTTAGGGTTAGATTCAACTATATATACACATTCATTTTGTCACTTCTTAGAGAAGAGAAGAGAAGAATAAGAACATCTTATTATGCATCTGATTATCCACAATTATACTTGAAGATCATATCTTAGGATTTCAATACTTTATTTAGAGATACAATTCTTATCTGTTGGAGAAGTCTTTTAGATACAAGAGATGTTGTATAACTTGGAGCTAACGTATCCTTGTTATCCTTACATACCATAATAACCTTTTGTGAAGTGTCCAAAGGAGAGATTGAGGCTCGATGGGTTCATATTCAAAGGTAAGTATTCCCAACTTTATTTCTCCTTTGTAAGAGTAGATATATTTATATTTATAATTATCTCCCATGCATTAGAATTTTGTATACATTGACATGAGTATATATATGCATGTTTACCTTTTATGTTTATTACCCCACTTAGTGCCACAAAATTTAGTGAGCACTATATTTTATTTTATTTTTCATTTAATTTGTGAATATGAAAACATAGGACCTAGCTAGGGTTATTGCATAGTTTTGCTTGACTAGAGGCTTTATAACCCTCCCTAGTGATTTTATTATCGTAAGAGATCCCTTAGCTAGGTCTAGTAGATCCAACTTGGTCATGAACTTAAATATCTAATGTATCAACAATTAGAAGTGTAAGTAGGATTTATCTTCTCTAAGCTATGATTGGTTTAATAGATCAATTCCATTTACCTTTACATACATTCTTATAAACTCAACGTGAATCTAAACCTTGTAGGTTTTCTTTCACACCATTATTTTTTGACATCATATTATATTTTTCTATATTTTTAGTCCTGAATTAAACTAGTTGGTATAGTTCTAACTTTTTATGTATAGGTTTAACACACAATCACTTCAAAATGACTTTATTCTATCTATATAGGTCTTTGCCAAATACATGTTATTGGATTGACAAGTTTAGCATAGTATTTTATTAAATTTTAGATTGGCATACATGGTATAACCAATTGACTCTATATTTTATTCTATTTTATCAACATATAGGTCTACAAAGATAGTCAAACTAGTTGCTCTATTCATTCTTTCTTCTTTAGCATATAGGCTTTTGAAAACTTGATCGAACCAGTCGACCTAGTTAGCATAAATTTAAAACAACATTTGAGCATCACAACATATAAATTTTCAATCTAAAATATATTTAATCCCATCAAGGTTCCTTCCCTTCTCTCTTTATCATTTTAGTTCTTGTTTCAATACTATTTTTCATAAGTTTGTAGTCTATAAAACTACAACCCTATAGCCAATTGGGTCAACCTATTCAACATGGTTCTATAGTTTATATTCTATCTAAAAGACATAGTTGACCTATTTGACAATGTTCTTATAGAACTTGCTTATGTAGAATAGTATCAACCTAGTCAACTTTGTTATGTACTATTTACATATAATGTCACCTAAACTGACTCTGTACTAATCTTAATCAAGGAGTTAACACCTATTTGCTAGTAATTAATTCACATTTTATTTTTAGTTATATACATTATTAAAACAACTCACATAGATTAAAAAGGTGGTTTTTCAAATTATCATTTTAGTCACACTATTTTTCTCTTTTGCACATACTACCAAATCACTTTACATTAAAAAATCATTAAAATTTTATCCTCCCAATGTCTTCCTACTTGGATTTCACCACCAAGGGAGAACCCAACTTGGTTTTATAGCCAAGTATAAATATGTGGTTGATGGTATATATTGGCAAAGCACCCAACACCCTTATCACTATGAGATTGTGAAGTGAGGGGGTAGGCCCCAAAACCAAGTTATTACCATCACCAATATAGATATCTTTCAATCCAAACATCCTAAAACTAACCTTAGATTGATTTTTAGTTCCTCATTTCAAATAACTTTCCTATCAAATTAAAATTACACTTTCTTATAACCTAATAACACTTACGATGACCAACTAGTTAGCATCTACTTTCTAGTTGTTTCTTCATCTTTGACCATTATGGGTTGTATTGTAAGACTTGCATTGGCTAGCATTGGTGCAAGGTTTATGCTATGTGTTCCAATTGGATTGGTCACATTGATCCAATTATTTGTGTGTTTCTTTTCATTTTTTCTTCAAAATCATCTTGAAAATAAATTCTTGTTTTAAAACATTGTTATTCTTGTTGATATAGTCTCTTATAGACTATATAGCCTTCATTTTTATCAATACACCATCAACCTGCATGACCATGTATACCTTTTTTCTTGATCTATTCCCTGTTTAGTAGTACACTATCGACCCATATAATTTTGCATTATTTTTAGCCTATGTCTAAGCAATAATCTATTATCCCAATTGATTTTGTACCTATTGCCTGACACTATTCTCTATTTGGATAAATCTATCCCTATTTTTCCCTCTTCTTTCCTAATCTTAAATCTTTTCATCAAGCATCATGAAATCCCCTATCATAATATTATTGGACAACCTAAATCCATTTAGACACTATATGGGGTGTTCTTTTCTTCTTTTATTTACTTCCCAAAAGGATTCTCACTCTTGGATTACTTATTTTCCTCCCTCATATTTAGATTTCAACATGGTTCAAATCATGCCACAAGATGATATTGGTGGATCAAATCCCTTTCATACCTATCAAGACAATACCTATCTTCAAACATGTCACCATAATGTGGGGTAAATTGACACAAGTCTATCCAATAATACCATAGGGAATCCACCACCTAACAACCCTCCCCTAATACCAATTTTGGGATTCTTCTTACAAACACCCATCCACTAATTTTTACCACTCAAATTATTACATAGATCATGAAAAAAATGAACATAAATGAAACATATAACACTTCCCAAATGATGCAATTACAACATCATTTTAGCAACATGCTTATAAACTACATGGAAATGTTATGCTTATCGAGGGAACCACTAGAATATAATATGGTGTCCCATCATGCCCTATACTAATCATAGTATCTAGAGAACTTACACCAACTAAATCATAATATAATTCAAATTTAGGTTTCTCACAAAATGGTGAGAGCATTTAAACTTAGGTTCCTCACAAAATAACAAGAGCATGGAAACTTAGGGTGCTCACAAAACGGCAAGAGTGTTCAAACTTAGGTTGCTCACAAAATGGTGAGAGCATGGTGGAAAGGGTGACTACATTGACCTCAAAAATTATCAAGAGCTTTCTACATAGTCCCAGAGTAGGACCTCAATTCACTATAGTTATACTTTTATAGCAGAGGAAACCAATTAACATATTCAGTAATTCAAAAAAAAAAAACATAGTTGGTAAAAAGGCATAGTATGACAAGTTAGAATGTCAAGGCTCATTAAATAAATATTGCCCATATTTTCCCACAAGTGGTTATAACTTAGACACAATGGCATGGATCAATGGTACTAATTTTCCCAAAGGTAGAGGGAGAGAAAATGGAAATTGAGCCATCTAAAGTGAAAGGGGCATCAGTTGTTGTTGCAATATTTGAGAAAGATAAGGCGAAGAAGACAATTTGTAGTGAAGAGCACATAGATCCTTTTGATCCAATTCAAGAGGTTCCTCCAATACCAAAATAAGAATATTTAGATCCAATTTTTAAAAAGAGTTTAGAATTCAATCAGAGAGACCAAGTTTGAAGAAAGGAGAGTTACAAATTAACTATATCATAGAGATAATGGAGAATAAACTTTATATTTATGAGATATATTAAATTCTAGAGATCCTACAAGTGTGATGTACGTACAATGAAGGTAGTTTGTATGATTGAGTTTAATGTCTTATTTAGTGAGGCAAAGGGTATGTGTATGAATGTATGTAGTTGTATATATTTCATTAAGTGGAACAATTATAATACTCAATAAAAGCTAATTATGTTAATTGTTATTGTATATTATTGTGTTGTGTCATGTTAACCTTAAGTATATATAAATACTTAAATATTACCTTGAAATATGCACAAAAATAATGAAAATTTTCACTCAAAGTTTATAATTTATGTCATAAAGAAACCATTAAAATTATCAATGCTAAATTTGTCAAGCCTATGGATTAGGGTTTCAAAAATCATCCCTATTTAGAAGAAAGTCACCATGGTCATTTGCATTTGCATAGATTTTCATAACCTCAATCTTGTTTGTCATAAGCATAACTTCCCTTTACCTTCCATGGATGTCATCATTGATTCCAATGCTGGCTATGTAATTTTATCCCTTATGGATGGTTTCTTAGGTTATAATCAAATTCACAGTCCCCAAAGATCAAAATAAGATAACTTTCACCATGGAATGGGGAACCTATTATTACGTTAAAATTCCCTTTGGCCTCAAAAATGACATAGTTACCTATCAATAGTAAATGGCCCACATTTTCCATGACCTTATCCATAATATTGTGGAAACCTATGTGGATGACCTCATTTACAATTCTAAAATCCATAAAACCCATCTTGTTTATCACCTCATCAAATATAAAATTAGGATAAATTCCTACAAATGTGTCTTTGGCATCACATCTAGCAAATTGCTAGGGTTTTTAATATATTTTTGAAGTTTTGATGTCGATCCTAATAAGATCAATGCTATTATTAACATGTCTATCCCTTATTTCATTCCATATATTCATACTTACTCTAACAAGATTGAGGTAATAAGATGATTTATCCCCAAAATGTCTTACTGTATCTATTCTATTAATTCTCTCTTCAAAAAAGGTAATGATCTCGAATAGATGGATCATTGTAATAAAGCATTTGACAATATTAAATAATATTTGCTTCATCCACCCACCCTTTTCCCACCTTCTAATGATCATTCTTTACTATTATATGCTGATTATACACCCATATTATTTAGGGTACTATTTTCCCAATAAGATGATACCAAAAGAGAATATTCCATCTATTATATCAGCCAAGGCCTCATTGACTATGAAAAAAATTATACAAAGTATAATGTGATTGTATCACTATATATTTTACATTTGAAAATATTCATCATTATATGCTTTATCAAAAAACTTACGTTATCATTCATTATAATCCACTACAATTCTTTTATAAAGCCTTTCTTCTTGAAGATAGAATCAGTAAGTATATGGTCCTTTTCATGTAATTTGATGTCTAAATTATCACATAAAAAGTTTTCAAAGGATAAATCATTGCTAATGAACTCACAACTCCCATACCTACTACCAACCACCTCAAGATAGTGTCTCTAATGATAATATCCTCTATATTTAAGTCCTTAATCAAGTTATATCTCTTAAAGATTACTTCTATAATTTCACTATTGATCTTGAAATAAATAATCTATAAGAGTCCTCTATCCTTCTTGATACTAATAAATCTAAATTAGTCATCAAATAACTACTTAACATCAATGTTGATTTACATAAAGATACTTGGACCCTTCATTTTGATGGTGCCAAATGCCTTCAAGGAGCTAGAACAGATTGTATACTCACTATTAATCTAAGTAAAATTATCCCTTTGGCATTTCACCTTACATTAGATGTCACTAACAACATGGTAGAATATGTATCATTAACCCTAGGCATGAGAGTGGCACTTGATTTAGACATAACATATCTACACACTTTGGGTGAGTCCTAACTCATCTTCTAATAGGTTAATTGTGATTATCAATATAAAATCAAAAATCTCATTAATTATCATCAAATCACCACTACCCTTGCCAAATAATTTGCTTCTTTTACCATTGAGCCCATCCCTTGAGATCAAAATTCTATCATTGATTCACTTGATTCTTCAACATCTCTTTTTCATCTACACCAATTTCTTATCGATTATACCTTTCTTATTTAAATAATAAATTCCCCATCCCATCTTCCATTCAACCATAATATATTCACTTATCTATCATATTGAGGCTATCACCATTTGAAAAATCCCATGGCACAAAGATATCATTCAATTCCTTAACCATCAATCTTATCCTCCAAACATAGATTCCCAAAAAATAATCAAATTCATAAATAATCCTTTAAATATGTATTTCAATATAGAATCCCTTATTATTAAAACAATGAAGGTACCCTACTCAATTATGTTATAAAATAATAATTTTTTCTTCTTCTTGAATAAGCACATGGGGGAGTTTGTGATGGTCATAGTAGCAAACATGTTACAACATGCAAATGCTTATGCATGGGTTGCTTTTGGCCCACTCTTAAAAATTATGCCATCAAATTCCTTAGAAAGTGTAGTCCCTACCAAATTTATGATGATCTCATCCATTTTCCTCCCGTCAATATTCAAATTGTGTAATCTCCTTAGCCATTTTCAATGTGGGGACTAGATCTCATAGGAAAACTACCCAGATCACAAAATGGTCATGTCTTTATCTTCATAGCTACCGAGTATTATACCAAATGGGTCAAAGTTATGTCTTTTTTCAATGTCATAAAAACCAAAATTGATAAATTAATCCTTAATAAAATCATTTAATTCTTTGGTTTTCCCCATATTATCATTTATAATAATGGTGATAACTTCAAAAATAAAGATGTCAAATAGCTTTGTGTTAAATTCAAAATCAATCACAAATTTTCCCTACCCTACCATCCCTAATGTAATGGCCAAGTCAAGGCCACTAGTAAAACCCTCAAGAAAATTCTCCAAAATATAATTCATGACACTCACATGGATTGGCATCTTCATCTATATCCCATTCTTTGGGCCTATTTCACTAGTATACATAATGCCATTTGGGTAGTGCCATTTTTTCTAGTATATGGTTTTGAATCAGTAATTCCATTAGAATTTGAGCTTCCCTCTCTTTTGATCTCTCTTAATGATATCATACCTAATGAATAATTATGTGAATCTTGTCTTCATGCTCTTGATATTCTAGATGAACATCATCTTTTCGCTCTACAACACAGTTGCCAATACAAGGCTTGAATTACCAAATAACATAACAAAAAGGTTAAAGTCCATAATTTAAGTGTTGTTGATCTTGTCCTTAGATTATAATACACTCATGGAAAATAAGGAAAACTACCTAAAAATGGTGGGGCCCTTACTTAGTGAAAGACATTCTCAATCCTAGAACTTATTGCCTTCAAACTAAGGAATGCCACACTTTTAAAGAGCCCACCAATGCACAATTTTTAACAAATTATTTTTCCTATATCTTTACCTTCTTATCATGCTCTCTATATTTTATCTTTATAACACTTTTTTCAATATATCTACATGGGTCTCACCCTCTATAATAGTTTCTCTTTCCACAAACCTTAACCCCTTTTTTTGTTCCTTTAGTTTCTTTTTCTCATGAGTTACATTGTAAAATTATGGATAGGACCTAATCTTCCTCATGAATTCCTTTTTATTTTATTTCACTTATTTTTTCAAATGCTTTTTATACCCCCTAAGTTTTTCTTTTATGAATTTCAATGTAAGACAATGGATAGGACTATGCCTTCCTCACAAATACCATATTTATCACTCTATTTTTCATGCTTTATGTACCTTCTTGAGTTAATCTTTATGAGTTACATTGTAATACCATGGATAAGACCACACCTTCCTCATAAAATCACCATATTTAATTTAGTGCTCCTTTTCTAGAGTGTGTTCACCATGGTTACAAGTTCATGATCCCTTGTTCCCAACTTTAACTTTTTCTTCTTTTATAAATAAAATTTTCAAAAAAATAAGGTGTTATCATGTTTTACTACACTTACCTAATTATTATGATAAGTAATCACACTTCACTATCATTGTATCCCTTTTTCCCCTTTGTCACTTTTTTTTTTTTTTTTTTTGATTTATAGTAATTTAAATTTTTCATGTTTCATCCCTTTTGACTCCCTCTCCTTTCATTTCACTTTAGATCAAGCATGGTCAAATTCAAGATAGCACTCTTATTTTACATTAATTAACAAGACTCTTAGACACAATTCTCTCTAAGTTATCTTTCTTAATAACTAAGTCCAAAGTCTTCAAATTATAGTCATATTTAGCACCATTTTTGGTTTTCTGACTCCATAAAGAGGAGGAATAGAAAAAACCATCCGAAAAAAGTTAAATGCCAAATTATTTGAAATAAAATTCAATGACATAAAAGTCAACATCCAAATTAAAAATCACACTAAAATACATTATTAATATCACATCTCCTATCGAAGATCAAAATCCACATTTGGCCTCATGAAAGAGCCAAGGCCCATTGTGGTGTAGTAGGCCAATAGATTGAAATAGAAAAATTCAAAACATATCCATGATGCTACCTAATTTCTCACAAAATTATCCAATATTCATGGTAGATGGATGTATCTATAAGGGGTTTCAAGTAATGAGGAACATGTTGTGGGAAGGTAGGTCCATTTTAGTTTTCATACAACTAGACTTCATGGGATGATCTTCATACTTCATTTGTTGACCTAAGATTTGTGTGGCTAGGAGAAGTTATTAAAATTCATTAATGCCAAAATTCATCTTGTTTTTAAAAACATAATTCAAGTGTCTTGACTTTGATAAAGATTTTATCTACATTATTTTTTCCTTCATTTTTCCCTTTACCCATTTCATTTCCCCCTTGACAGGAAAGTGTGATTCCAAATTTGTTTCCCTATTTCTTCTATATTTACTCTTCTTCATCTCTTCAAACATACTATCACTAATTTGTTTCATTTTTATCTATCCTTATAACAAAACAACATGTGTGAGTTACTATGGATTACTCTCTTTAAACCATGGCTTTACATTTATAGAATTACCTTACTTATTTTACCATTTTTTTGTACCTTCTTTTTTTAGACACCTGAGTCCATTTCTACTTTCATGTTCCTTTTCTATTTTTGAATGATTTTATCTTGTTACTTCTCACTCACTAATGTTGGTTTCCCTTTTATGCATTTTTCTATTGATGATTGAGTAAGGTTTGTTACCACTCACTCAGTTATTTTACCATTTGCTTACCCATTTTTATTTAATTAGATATTGTTATTGATTTAACATTGATGTTTGATTACCATTTTTTACATGTATCCTTGGTTTGATTTTGTGAGTTTTCCTTTCTTACTGAAGGTTTACTTGTTTGAGTTTTTCAATATTTAGTAGCCTTAGCTTTTTGGTTGCCCAATTTACTCCAAATTTTAACTTGGTCATTCGTTCCTAACTTGGTATTTGTCACCCTAGACTACCAAATTCCCAAGTACATCTCATTTACACCACATCAGTTATCTTGTCTTTCTTGAGTTTTTTTGTTGTTTATCTTTAGTGTTGTATCCTTAGGTTTGTTTATAACAATATTTGTGTTCTCCAAAATCAAAACTACGAACACAATAGATAACTATCTAGTGATAAAGGTAAGTCAAGTATGCATACATTACTTTTATTTTTTTAGTTATTTCCTTTTTAGACATTTACTTTCAATTATTTTATTATTTAAAATATTGCATATTTTTAGCTTCAACATTGTGTTTTGTTATGTTATTTTCTTAAAGCACCATCCCTTGTTATACCTAAGTGATAGGTGATGAGCTTTAAGTGGATCACACACACACACACACACACACACACACACACACACACACACACACACACACACACACACACACACACACACACACACACACACACACACACACACACACACACACACACACACACACACACACACACACACAATATTTTTAAACTTTATCAATTACTAATGCTTTCTCTCTTTCATGAACCCATTGAGTCTCAATATCTCTGAGTGCATGCCCCAAGGGGTACACTAGGAAAGGGGTGGCCAAACCATTAGTGATTCATAGGATTATTGTTGCTATATTAACACTTGATATCAATCCAACCATATTCTAAAAATACTCCCCTAATATTTTCCTCCTCTTTTGCACCTTCCTCTTATCATTTTCCACATTCATTATCCCCTTCCTAATCCTAAAACCCTTTTTGATGGTTTATGTTACACTGTCAACCCAATCGACCCTGTATTCAAATTGAGAAAACACATTAAGGGTTTAGGTACCAAGACCTAATTTATTTTTATCAATAATGATACAGAGTTGATTGGGATGACCTTATCAACTAAACTTTCAAGAAGATTTAGGGTTATATTTAACTATATATACACATTCATTTATTCATTTCTTAGAGAAGAGAAGAGAAGAAGAACATAATATTGAGCATATACTTATCCACCATTATACTTAAGTATCATAGCTTAGGGTTTCAATAATTTCTTTGAAGATACAAATATTATATTATGGATAAGTCTTTTGGATTCATAGATATTTCATGTAGCCTAGAGTTTACATATCCTTATTATCTTTACATACCACAAAAACCTCTTTCAAAGAACCTTGGCCAATGGAGAGTTTGAGGCTCGGTGGATTCATCTTCAAATTTAAGTATTATTAACTTTAATCCTCATTTATAAGAGTAGATACATATGTATTTGTAATTATTTCCCATGAATTATGAATTCATATTCATTGACATGAGTATATATCTTCTATGCATGTTTACTTTTTATGTTTATTACCCCCACTTTGTGCCACAAGCTTTAGTGATAACTAGATTAGATTTTATTTTATTTACATTTACTTTGTGAATATAAAAATAAAGGACCCATCTAGGTTTATTGCATAGTTTTTCTTGACTAAAGGATTTCTAACCCTCCTTAATTATTTTATTGTGGTAATAGATCCCTTAGATAGGTATAGTAGATCCATCTTGGTCATGACCTTGAATATCTAATTTATCACCAATTGGAAATGTAGGTAGAATTTATTTTATCTAAGCCAGGATTGATTTAATAGATAAGTTACATTTCCTTTTGCATACACAATAAATTATGTACAAACTCAAAACTTGTGTAGGTGGAAGATAAGCATATCTTAATCATTCTAGGTAAGACATAAAGTCTAGGTCATTAACATAAGATTGGTCAAACTAAAAGATAGTCTAAGGGGCATAAGATAGACTAGATATAAGATTTCAAAATGCAAGAAAGTTTGAAAATTAAGAGGAATATCCAAGATCTATTTTTTCCAAGTGTAAAATATTGAGGTGTTATATAATCCATAAAATAGTGTCTACATTTCCCCCCTATAATCTAGTAATGAAATTTATCATTTAAAGGAAAGGAATGTGTACCTAGGTGTGTATAAAACACCTTACCTTTGCTTGAATCCAACTTGAGTATTTTTATGGTGACTAACCTAAAACCAAGTGCATATTATAATACATAATTATTTCATATAATATATAATTAAAATTATTTTAAAAGATTGAAATTGAAAGAGTAAGGTTTAGGAGTACACCTATGCATCAATGTAACCACCTTGCCTAATGGAAAGTTTATTTGAAGTATGTATCATTGTAATGCTTTTATAATTATATTAGTACAAATATATTTAAATATATAAATTTCATATATCTAATGATATAGAGAGAGATTATAAGGAACGTGCCCCTAACCTTGGAGAAAAGGTGAGTTTCCACTCAGAAGTTGAGATTAACTCAACCATGTAACCCAATTATACTTATAACTTGATGTGTATGAGTGAATAAAGTCAAATCATACTATAAAATTGGTAAGTTTGGATGATACAATCAATTATAACCTAAAAACTTGGAAATATTGATTGATTTAATCAACTCAACCATACCAAAATCTAACCAACTACTATAGTAGATTAGCTCAATATAATCCATAAAAGTACATACTAGGTATTAGTGCATAAAATTACATCTTAGTGGGTGGTGAAATTACCTAAGAGTTTTTTTAAATATTAAATTAATTTTTATTTTTTAATATTAGGTGCACATTTCATAGCATATCCACCTTAGATATGTCTCATGCTAAAACAACATATAATAATGGTACCAATGTATAGAATTATACCACAATTTTGAATCTAAATTACATAATCGTTTACTTTGGCTAATTTGAAAAAAATTTAAGTGTAGAGGACATGATTCCAAATATTTCCCCTGCTATATATGGATAAATATAAAAAATGAAATAAGTAACAATGTGGAGGACATGTTTCCAAAACATGCCCCCATTAAATCTAGGTAAGTTGAACTCTGAATAAGTTTAGAGAACATGTTTCCAAAGCATACCCCCATTAAATATTAAAATTTTAATGTGTGTAATCCATTAATATATGACATTCCCCCACTAAATTTGAAAACTAATATAAGTACCAAATACTAAATGGATGTGGATAATATGCTTCCAAAGCATGCTTTTATTAAATCTGAAAATTGTGCCAAATGTGAAGAACATGTCTCTATGTCATGACCCAACTAATATTCCCAACCCCCCCCCCTTGATGTGAGTTAATAATATAAACCATTAGTTACCTCACCTCAAAATGATAAGACAACTATATAATATGTATATAGAACCATGTAGCATATAGAAAGAACATGTTTAGGTAAATGTATCATTAACATGCATGATAAAGTTTATGGAAACATTATTTATATATATATATATATATATATATATATAATAAAGTCAACAAGTAAATAAATCACACACATAAGAGCATTCAAAATCAAGTTAAAAGGCAATGGTACAAGGAGATCACAAACAATGGGCATGTTCAAATGTTGCACAATTGAAGGGATGTGACTTAGTCAAATGTCCAAAAAAGAAAGGATGATGTATTAAAGTATCCATATAAAAATCAATGACATATTCAAATTTTAAATAAGTCATACATAGGTAGGGGGTACAAATAAAGGATCATATTAAAATGCTCAAATAAACAAGACAATATAAAAGAAAGACACTTAAGAAAATGTATAAAGGAAAGCATAAATAAATAGGATAAACATGTCATAGTAGCCCATGGATAAAATGTGTTAGAAAAAAAATCAATTAGATAACATATCAAGTGCCTTGTGTAAGATATAATCATAGATAAAGGCATGTGTAATTACATATAGGATCTCAAAACATTACAATGTAGAGTTACCATAGAATGATGTAACCTAGAATTATCACGATCATAGAGGTAGATGCCCCCAATATCCATATGACATGACTATAAGAAAGGCCCAACATCTAAAATAAGAATAAACCATGTGTCTATGTATCCTTGTATCACACTCAAGTAAAATCATGACACACATGTGTATTTAGGAGTAGCTGACATCCCATCCATTAACATTGAACTAATACATAGATGCAAAGGAGACAATAGAATATGTTTTATATTGATTTTTTTTGTATTTTTAATGTTTTTTTATTTTTTTGGTATTTTTAGAATGTGAAATGGAAAGGCTATCAAATGATCCCATCCAAAGGGTGATCACATATATCTCCCCACTATGAACCTAGTGTAATAATCTAGTGATGATGATGAGGAGCATGTATAGGTGTAATATATGCCATTTAAGTGTTTTTGATTATTTTCATATGGAAAATAAGACTATGTGGTCTTGGATGAATAGTAGGATTAATAGGGATAGAGGTTAATTAAACCCATCATAGATTCTATGTGGTTTCTTTGGAATAAAAAAATAAGAACATGTGTAGGTTCTCTATATATATAAACATGGTGTATAGTAGATGAGGATTGTATGGAATCCATTATATGTATTTGATGTAATTATCTCTCAAGTACTGGTCACTAGTAATGGGATTACATGTTCTTACCCGTTTATAGTGGATTAACCTTAGTAGGTTTGATAGTTAACTACTTAGATATATATTTTTCTTATTAAATAAGATGCCCATATGATATTCCATGAATTTTAATCACCCAATTAACATGAATGTATTTAACACACCTATGCATTGTAGAAGGTACTACTCAAAGTGTATAGATCCAAGCTCTTCCCAATAACATATCAAAGATGTTTGTGGAAGGTATAATTGAAAATGTAGTAACCATATGTGTAGGACCAACCTATAAAGGTAGGTCAATCTCACTGATAACCTTATGGGAGGTCCCATCAAATTCTCTAACTAACCTAGTATAAGGATGCAAATCATGATGATTATAACCGAAGTGTGTAATTAATGTCATGGTGCAAATATTATCACTTACACCATTATTAATCATAACACTATGTATAGGGTGTTTATCAAGGTATGCTTAAATGAATAAATAATGAAGATTAGAGTCATCATCCTTAATATCAATTTCATCAAAAGTAATAGATGGCTTTTGAACCATAGGAGGTATATGTCATGCGTAAGTACCAATAATTCTATATAATGGGTGCCCATAATTTGATGGATGAGGATGTGCATTATATGCCATTTATACTTTTGGTTCCTTTTTATAATGATCTTTCAAAGTGATCAAAAACTCAAAATATTTATTTGAAAGATAATTCAAGAAACAAGAACAACACAATAACAATAATGCTATCTCTGAGAAGAGATGTTTTATTCATTAAATTTGTAGACCCAAACATATGCCTATCTTTGAGAAGAGATGTTTTATTTCCATTTCAGGTTACATATTCATTTATACATGTTTTTAAGGTAGGATTAGGATGTGTAAGGTTATCAATCTCAAGAGAGATTAAGTGGTTCAACTTCCACGATTTACAATAATACAGAATTCAAGGAATTATTATTTTTAGAGACTTACTATTTTTAGACTGCACTACTAAAATTGAAATTTAGGGAACTTAAATTGGGTTTTTAGGGGTAAAAATCCATTTATCATGGATCCATGCCATCTCACCACATTATCCTCATTCTTAGCTTTCTAACAGTTCAAACGGGGAGTCAAACAGAGCTATGGCGCAAAAGTTATGGCTCCCAAAAGTTCTACCACCAATTGGGGTAGAATCATCACCCAAATTATTGCTCGAAATGTTTCTCAAATAATTCCTCCCTCCTTGAGAAGCAATGGTCCCCATTTCATCAATATTTTTCATCAAGTATGGTAGTCATGTTTTGATTTGATTCTTGATGCATACTTGGAATGGACTATGCTTTGTAGAGCTATGCTTTGTGGAGCTGTGTAGGGCCTAATTATTCACCATTTCTATTTGACCATTAATCTATAGATGAAAGTCCATGAAATTATTTATCTTGTTATATATTGGCTTCTATTGTTGTTTTTTTTTTGTAGTCAAGGTTGTAACATCAAACTTTTTGGATTCTTGTGGCTTGACCACCATGAGAACAAATTTCTTGGCACTAATCAGGGAGATAGATGTACAAGGTGGTACCTCTGGTACCCTGTAGTGTTGTGTTTCAAGAGTGAGAGTGATCCTTAAAGTTCTTGATTCATAGATTCCATTTATATCATACATGAATATTTAAGCAAAGAGTACATCACTAACATCTATATATCATACATGAATATTTAAGCAAAGAGTACATCACTAACATCTAGATTGACCACATCACATAAGACCTCATCTTGGAAAGTTTTTATTACATATGAGGGAAGACATTGGTGGGTGACAAAGAGGTTTCTCCTTGAACTCAACCATCCAATACTATATGGCTTTAGGTGAGGCTTCATGGACAAACTTAGGATTTTCACAACATTAGTAGAGATTAAATTCTTTTGACTCCCACTATCAAGAATGAAATGCAAAGGCTTACCTTTCACCCATAACTTAGAAAGAAACAACCTTTCCTTGTCATTTGGGCTCTCCTCATAGCTTTGTTATGAAGCAATGATGGCATCAAGATCAGTATCTACAATCTCTTCTTCATCCTCTTCAACTACAAGTTTTGTATGAGGTAGAGTAGTAGATGTTGAGGATTGTGACTCAAAAAGTAAAGACTTGATGGCTCAACATTATTCTTTGGAGTGAGTTCTATATTTATGATAATCACACCACTTCCCAGTCTTTCCTTCTTTTTGTTTCCAATTTTGGCCTCATGTTTGACCTTCTTTATCAATTTTCCATTTTGAAGCCTGACTCTTCATATTCATTCTTAAATAATTCTGCTCAATCTTCACTATGAACTTGTATACCTCATCGAGGGTTTTCAAATTAAAGAGTTCCATTTATCCCTATATGTACCATTGTAGTCCACCATGATATTTTAAAACCTTGTGTTTCTAACTTTCTTAGATGCCCAATTTCACAAATAAAGAATGAAAAATATAAGTGTAATATTGAACAAATTGGTCCTTACCTTAGCAAAGTTGTTACCACTCTATATACAAATTGGCATATGCTCCAATGGGGTAGTATTCTTCCTTTACAGTTTCTATGAAATCATCCTAGGTAATTTCTACCTTAAGGCCAATATCATCCATACTAAATATATTTTTGTATACTTTCCACTAATTTTTGATAGGCAATGATTCTTTTATAAGAGCAAAAGTGATGTTCTCTTTATCGGTGAATTTATTTATATAAAAATAAGATGACAATTGATCCAACCAATTTTCTACTACATCAGAATTGATTTTGCCTTGAAATGTAGGGATATCAAAATTCACCTAAACTTTTAAGGGTGTTGGGCACTGAAAGGATGTGGGGTTGCAGATGAGGATCCAAAATTTCCCAACAAAATTTGTTGGAGAATTTGGGGAAATTGTTATAGAATCTATACTTATTTTTGTTGGAGGGATTCATTCACCATTTCCTTGAAAAGATCAGATGTCTTGATGTTGTCTACCATTTGAAGTCATTTAGAGTGAATAGGTGGATAGTCTACTAGTTCTATTTTCCACCTGAGCTTCTTGTAATCTGACCTCATCCTCAGGATCATACACTCTAAAGACAAACCACTCTGATACCACTGATCCAAAACTCAAAATCTTTGGTTGAAAGATAATTCAAGAAACAAGAAAAACACAGTAAAAATAATGCTATCTCTAAGAAGAGATGTTTTATTCATTAAATTTGTAGACCAAAACGTATGCCTATCTCTGAGAAGAGATGTCTAGTTTCTATTTTGGGTTACATATTCATTTATACATATTTTTAAGGTAGGAGGAGGATGTTTAAGGTCACCAATATCAAGGGAGATTAAGTGGTTCAACTTCCATGATTTTCAACAATACAGATCTCAAAGAATTACTATTTTTAGAAACTTACTATTTTTAGATTGCACTACTAAAATTGAAATTTAGGGAACTTCCATTGAGTTTTTAGGGGTTAAAATCCATTGATAAAATATCCATGACATCTCACCATGTTCTCCTCATTCTTATCTTTCCAATGGTTCAAATGGGGAGTCAAACAGAGCTATGGTGCAAAAGTTATAGCTCCTAGAAGTTTTGCCACCAATTGGGGTAGAACTATCCCCTGAATTATCGCCTGGAATGTTGCTCAAATCACAAAGGATTTGTAAATATTTTCTTTTTTTGTTGATCACTATGTTTTGAACTATATTCCTTTAGAACATCATCAAATGTAATCTTTTGGTCATCAATAAGTTCTTGGATCTTATGCTTCAAGGTAAAACATGTGTTTGTAGAATGTCCTAGTCCTTGGTGATAATCATAATAATCATTTTCATCATATCCCTTTGGTAGAGATATATTTATATCAACCTATATATGATGAGGGAGAGATATAAGTTGACACTCTATTAATTTTAGGAATGATAAAATGTAAGACTTAGGTAATCATGTAAATTATCTCTTTAGTGTATTAGATAAGACAAGTCGATTGGGCTACAATGAAACTATGTTAACCATGTTATTTATTTATTTTTTAGGCTCAAGAAGATTTACCTTGAAACTTATTTTGATTGTAAACTTAGTATTGTATGTAGATGCAACTTATGTGTTTGATACATACTTGATAATATTTAATTAAATAAGCTTCATTTCACTATCCTATACAACATGGCATAGGTCATCAAAATATTTGTTTGTGAAAACAATGGACTCATGTAAAGGAGCAAGCAATTTTTTCTTGAATATGTCTTACAACTCTTTATCTACCATAGGATTGGTCATTTTAGGTAGTATGGTCTTGTACCTTGAGACATATTCATTCATAGGTTCATTTGTTCCTTGTTTGATTTTGTCAATTTGAGCATCTGAATTTTTTTTGGAAATATTAATGGAAAAGTGTGTTAAAAATTGATCTTCAAGAGGTTTGAATGCTTTCAATAATTGGAGAGGTAAGTCATAAGACCACCAAAAAGTGTATTCCTTGAGACTTCTTGGGAATAATTTTGTTAAAATTTTATCATTAGAGGCATAGTCAAGGCATGTTGCATAAAATGTTTGAAGATGTTGTTTAGGATCACCCTTGCCATAAAATGTAAACTTAGGTGTAAAAAAACTAGTTGGCAAGGGGTTCAAATATATATCAAGTGTAAGAGGGTTATGCAATAAATCTCAGGAATCAATATCATGAAGAGATTTTAAAATATTTTGTTCAATGTTTGTAACCTTTTCCTCTAAAGTTTTTATAACTTGAAAGAGTGTTTGAACTATGGACCCATTGGGATTTAGATTTTAAAGTTGAGTAGTCAGAAAAGGGGATGTAATCATGATTTTAATAAGCATAGAAACTTGTATTTGATTTGAAACATTTATTATCCCCATGTTAAATGTATTAATATTTTTTTTATTAAAAAACAAAGGTTTAAACACATAATCTATGCCCTCATTAGAAGTATTAAGTGGTAATGTGTTCAAGGGGAGGGATGTTTGAAATATACCTTTTAAATTTTTAGTTTCCAATATAATTTTTAGGATCTCATCAAGATCTTCATGGTTTTGACAAACATGCTTGTGAAATAATATTGTTTACACTTTCTCATGGTCTATTTGTTCATGTTCATTTATTTTATTAGACTCATGGTTTTCATTATCAGAATCTTCTTTTATGATAACCTCATCAATATTTTTTTCCATTCTCAACATTGGTATTATCATGATCCATAGGATGATGTCCCTCATTATATTAAGACATTTTAGGTGGTGGGAAAGGAATATTAATACATCTAATAGGAACACCTACCAATCTAGGGTTATGCCTAGGTTACATGCAAATTAAAATAAGTAGGAAATGCAAAAGTATAATAATCTGAAACCTTAGCTAACTAAAAATTCTTAGGAATTAAAAAAAATTTCATTCATATGAACTGATTTCACCAAATGTTTAACCTTTATATATATATATATATATATATATATATATATATATATATATATATTGGGGTTATTTATGGTTGAATGGGTAGAGATAGCCTAGTTCACAAGGATGATAAACAATCTCTAAAGTAGGCCAATTGGGTGCTAAACTTGGATAAATATATACTAAATTTTTTAAACTAAGATAAGATAAAACTAGTAAGTACAATTATGATAAGTATAGAAATGACGAAGAACTAATGTGCTTAGTTTATTCTAATGTTAATGTCATTCTAGATCTAGAACAATAAGAAATTAGACTAGAAGATGATTTTGGAATAGTCATTATATTCTAGAATGGATGCTTCTAGAGCCATCAAAACTAATATAAGCCTAGGATGGTTGCATTGACGTTGTTGTATAAACTTGATGCAAGTATCCTGTAAAAAATACCTACTAGAAAAGGATGTGACCACCAAGATATTTTTGGGTTTGAATTTACCTTCACTCTTGTGCATTCATATCTAGGTCATGAATTATCACTCATGAATTTTCAAAACCCTATCTCTTCATCTTCATAGTGCCTTGGGAAAAATAGGTTAGTAGGCACACAATGTTAACCTATCCCCAAATACCCCTTTGTTATTGAGTTTTACCTACATATCCAATACTCCAAAGATGGCCTCATAGTGATATAGTTCTCCCTTACATGTTGTCTTGTGTGTGAATCATATAATATGTGAAAATCAAGTACAATAGTGACCTAGCTTGTAATTTTACAAATCAAGCTATTAGGATGTTCCTTCAATACTTCAATCCTATGTATGTGTTATCCCTATAAATGTAAATAAAAATTGGGAAATTTTTCTTACTTAAGTGCTTGATTCAATGTATTTTTTAATTTTACTGGTGAGTAGGTAATAATTTTCTATGTGAGAAATGAATGAGGATCGATCTTATATTTATATCAATCCATTTAGAGAAATAACTTCCATTATAACACTTATGCTAATCATTAAGATAAGTTTCATTTTCCAATTATATGACTTTATGTCACTATACACTTGTGTCAAAGTAGGAAACGAACATCGATGTAGGTGTCTATCCCATATGCTAGCATCAGGGAGCAATAAAGTAGGTGCAGACTCAGAACTTGTAGAGGTGGAAAATAACTAGGTATTAAGCATTCTAGGAAAGATAGAAGATCTGGGTCATTACTATAAGACTATTTGGACTAAGATATAGGCCAAGGGGAAAAAGATAGATCATATTCAATACTTTAGAAAGCAATAAAGTTCCATAACTAAGAGGAACAACCAAGGTCTAGTTTTCCAAGTGTATAAGACTGAGGTGTTATATAATCCTTAAATTAATGTCTATAGAATCATTGGTTCATATTAGCATCTTATTAGTGCATTTCCCTTTGTGTGGGGCCTTCTATTTTCTTCCCTTAATTTTTTTCCTTAAAACTTTAATTTCACTTCACTTTGGGTTTATAACAATACCAAAATTTAATCCATAATATTTTAAAACTTAAAAATTGACTATATTTTTGCTTTTGCATAATTCTTAAATGTAGATGAAGGTGATCAAAAAACATAATGAAGATCTAACATTGTCTAATTGAAATATAAAACTATCTATTGAAATTGAACCTTGTTGACTTCAATCCATATTATCTTAGTCACTAAAAAATAGATCCCATTAATTTTGGTTTTTTTTATGCACTACTCGATCTTACACCAAGTTTACAAATCTAATTAAAGACTATTTTTTTACTATTATTCATTCATTTTCAACCTTTGATAGTGTGCATGTAAATCAAGATTCATTTATCTATATAATAACTCATCTTATCTATTTTAATAATTTTAATTATTCAAACCTTTATACATTTCAAATTTTTTTATTGTTATATTATTGTATTTATCTAAAAAAAAAAATCATGCAATCCATTTTTATTATTAGATTGGTTTCTATGTGCACTTTTAATCAAAACATGTTTTTGATCCCATGATTTCAACCTAATTTCCTTCTTCTTCCTTCACTTATAGGTTAGCTCTTGCTAGTATATGTATGTGTGTGTATAACATCTAGGGTTTTTATTAAGTTTTTTTCCATCCTTAGCTCTAACTCCTTATATGTTATTTCAAACCCTTGTTTTTATGCCCTAAATGTTTAAATATTGTTCCATTGAGGAATATTATATATAATTCACCTATTAGATGAAGTAGAATATTTAATTTCACATCAGTTTATTTTGTAGAGATTACTTTGACTGGTACTTGTGTCAATTTAAAAAATAAATTGGGAATTTTTAATGAGATTTACATTGCTTTTTTTTTATACATGTAAGATAATATGATTTATTTTAATTCAAATTATCTAAATGATGAAAATTCAAATGACTTGAATGATAATGTTAGGAGTGATCATATAAGGCTAATTTGTGAAAATGTATTTTACAATATTCCAACAAAACCAATCCTATGATATATGTGTTCAGATATGAACCAAAAAAACTTATCTAAGTAGACCACACTTGAATAAATGAATATTACAACTAATACTAAAATTTTGAATATTTATAGTATTATACCTTATTTGGACACCTAAATTTTGTATTAGACACTTAAAACATCATTTTTTAGATATATTTGAAAAACATGACATGTGTATACATATTTGACTCATTATCACATTATCCCTTATCTTTTTACCTATCTAAGGAATTATCCAACCTAATTTTCCATAATTCATACCCTAAATCTCCCTTGTATATTCTAAAATAATATTTTCTCATAAAAATAATATCACCATATTATATATCACTATTTTCTCTTCTCTAGAGCATGCTAGTAAAAATTGGACTCTACTATCTTATATTATTGTCTACCTTCATTAGTAATGTACTAAAGCTCCTCAATGGCTATTCTTCAAACTTAAATTTCTTCCTTGGGTCATTCTCTAAACATTTTAGATGTTAAGGATGGATTAAAAATATCCAAATATTAATTTATAAATATAAATCAATCCTAATGTCTTTCCTATCTAGCATCTAACACATATCTATCACTCATCTTTACAAGCTTGAGAAATACATTTTCACATCTTTCAAGCATTATCTAGAATCATATATATTTAAAAAACCTTTAAGGAATAGCCTAAAATCAACATCTAAATATAAATACAAGGTCAAAGTTACATGTTTCAAGTATCAAAAGTTAAATATTTAAATTGTATTCTAGTGGAACACTATTGATCACACATATACATAGGTGGGACAAGTATGTGTGGTTTAATCCCTATTTAGAGTATTTGAATATATAAAACCCTCAACCACTAAATGGGGAGTGGTTGGGTTCTTAAAACCCATATTTCACCCCATATTTTTAGGTCAAGAAAGTTTCAAAAGTAAGGCTAAGGTTTTATGACAAAGGAAGACCAAATTAGGATCTTCACACAAGATCGAGGTCAAAAAATTGTACATAAATAATTTAGAGAGTTAGTTGAAATGATATATGGTAAAATAAAATAGAAAAATAATAGGGATAATTTTAATATACATTAGACAATACCAGTTATCATAGATGTTTGGGCTTCACTGATAGTGTCTTGGTGGATTCTAATATTTTGTTTCACGAGTCAAGGAATGAAAATCTTACATAGACCATTTAATGTAACTATACACAAGTATAAATCAGCACAAAAGATAATATCAGCTAAGTGATTCTCTCCTAAACATTTATATATTTAGTAAGTGTATTCAATCTCCATATAGTGATTCATATTTATATGATTGAATATTATATCTTATGCAATCTTAATTTTAATAGGTTTGGCTTATTTAGATCACCTAAATAAAAAATAAGTTACAACACATTTTATCCATTACCATATCATGATAGCCAATTGGATTATATCTTATAATAATTCTACTAGTATTACTCCTCCTATTACTTATGTTCATATTATTATATATTTTTAAATTATATTTAGTGTTTATTTTATTTCTTGATCTGCATGATGGTGTCAAGGATTAATTTTGTGGTAGACCAAGCCACACTTGGAGACAAGTAATGGGTGGTAGAATTAACACGTAAATATTAATCTCCTAATCTATACTAACACATTTTTTAATTAATTGGAAGGGTGATATGTATAAATGTAACATCTATTCAAAATTAATGATTGGAAAGTATAGATACATATAAATGTAATAGTAAATATAAGAGATAAAGATCTTATATCAGAATGGGAATAGGTCCTTTGAGTTTCTTAGATTATTTTGAAATAATACATATAATATTTTAATTGAATGTTGGAGTAAAATTTAAACTACTTGGGTGTGTGTGTGTGTGTGTGTGTGTGTGTGTGTGTGTGTGTGTGTGTGTGTGTGTGTGTGTGTGTGTGTGTGTGTGTGTGTGTGTGTGTGTGTGTGTGTGTGTGTGAGAGAGAGAGAGAGAGTGATTATAATAGTGATTATAATATATATATATATATATATACACAATATAATATGACATTAATGATGGTTGTAAGAAATATGGTTATGAGTCATTTCATCTTCATTTATGATGTCATAGTTATGTTCCAACACATGAAATTTTATTAAAATACTCTTATATTATGTAAGTTTAGAGTGTGACATTTGTCATGTCATGTGGCATCAAAGTGATATCAATTAAATTTTGAGGTATAATAGTTATACATAGATTTATGGTGATAAGTAGCATGTAAAGAAGTAATGTAAAATTTTATTGATGTGTTAGATTGTCATGAAAGTGTATGCAATGCTAAGGTAAGATATGGGTGTTATGAGATGTCATGCAACATCAAATGAGATATGAGTGAAATGTGGTGATGCATGATGATACACAAAATTTGATCATTATGGCATGAGATTTGTAAGATTCTATAAGTTGTAAGTGTTGAAAAGAATTGTACAATAATAAAATGTATGTGCAAACTACATGGAGCAAGGTTCTAAGGTACTATGGGACTTAGTGTTAGTCCTTAAGTTTTAGGTAAGTTACATAGAAAATAAGAGATATGAAAAGTATTATGAGGTGTTGTGCCACCAATACACATTAATTATAGGATCTATACTTAATGTGATATTATTGTAATGTGAGGAGGTCAAATTTTATAAGAGAAGTGAATAGGCTTGTGCGGTTTTAATCTATGGTGAGATAGTATACAAGTATATGCACATATCATTATATTTTATTGATAATAAATGGTCTCATTTAAAATGGAGGTTAGCTATGAAAAATGAACCTAAAGCTACTAAAATATGTACCACTTGGATTAGTTATCATACTTCCTATCCTTAACTACTCAAAATAATTGATGAGTGCCATGGTAGGTGTGTGTTTATATCACTTTGATGATATAATATTTGTATATAGGATTAAAGTGTTTAGGATAAAAATTAATATGATGCTATGGAACTTATAAATCAAAGAATCATGGAAGGTAAAGCTTGAGAAATTCTACATTAAATACTTGGTATATGCCCAAGTATGGGAGAAGATAAATAATGAATGAATTCTCACCAACTATGTGAATAATGGGGTAAGGATAATAACAAATAAGACTGATATTTCAATGTGGACCTTTGAATCATTCCTTCTAAATTTTTAGCCAAATTTTATCACCAACTCCACTTATAGGAAGTGTGGGATTTACATCATGACACTCCTTTTCTTTTTTTGTGGGTAGGAAAGATTCTATTAAACCTACTAATGAATAGAATGTTTGTGGCACATAAATATATTATCCTTGTATGTTTCCATTTCCTATGTGTGGAACTTAGTGTCAACTAGGGAAAATTAATAAATTTATAATGGTGTTGCATGTTGAAACCCTATACATGTTTGGAATGGACTATAACCTATATAACTATGAAGAGCTCATTTGTGGGAATATTGGATGTACATAGTATTGTCATACGAAGTTTTATCATGTTCATGATTATATATCCAAATAATATGAAAAAGTGTGAAATTTAAAATTTATGTTTTTCCATATTTTTTTAGATGAAAAAAATTAAATTGATCCAAATTTGTACCCATCATATCCCAAAATGCTTATCAAAAATGACTTATAAAATGAGAATCATAATTAGATACGATGGATGTTAAGAGTCCAAAGTTTACCCATACATGTTCAAATAAATATTATGCAGTGCCAACTACTTGAATTTAATTTTTACAAATAGAAATAAAATCCAACTTTGAAAACCTATCCACTACAATAAATATTGTATCATAATGGTGATTTATCATAGGTAGTCCAATCATGAAATCCATGTTGATGAATTCCCATTATTTAGATAAAACTAAAAGAGGTGTATAAAGTCATAATTTCATGCTTCTACTTTTTTTAATATAATAATGAATGTAAGACCTAATTTAGTGTTCCATATCTATGTGCATGTGTGGCCATAATAAATGTGACTGTAACATGTCTAAATACATTTTAACATTGAAATGTCATGAGTTTTTGGCATAATACGCCTCTCAAATGAATCTCTATTGAGGTATTCCATCATGTCCATAAACATAACCAAACTTGTAAATAATATTTTCAAGTAGGTATAAATCTTAAACTTATTTATTAGATATGATCATAGACTAGGTTATACAAGATTACTTATCAAATGAGTAAAGTGATAACCAGTATATGAATTTGTGGCCATTGTATCCAACATTATGATTAGATCATAGATTTATGGTTAACTGAGGTAATATACTACTTTATTATCCTTTCCCTAATTTTTATTGTTCATGATATGGAATGGTTGTAGGTAAGTAATCCATATCATGTGGCATGAATTCTCCAACTTAGTTTATATTTGTAATAACTAGGTTATCTTCTAATTAGAATGAATGACCATCTCCTTATCTATAATGTAGTTCTACCAGTGCTTGACCAATTACATAATAATGTACAATTATCTATCATAAGTAGAGTACCAATAAACTATGTCACTAAATGTATCTAAGTGATATGACACAGGATGCCCATGTTGCATGAGAACCACACTAGGTGCATAGTCATATGCATCAGTGTTAATTTCAAAAGAGTGTGTAATTTTAGACATTGTGAGAATAGGTGTTATATAGAGGCATTGTTTGAGTCCTTCAAAGGCACATTTTTTTAAAGTGTCTAGTTAAAGGTAGATTTTGTGTATATGATCTAACTAAGAAACCATGTGATGTTAGATAATTTGAGAACAAACTTATAGTATAATTTTTAATATCTAAGAAATATTCTCAACTTTATGAGATTACATGGAGTAGGAAAATCTTAAATTTTATTGACCTTATCTGGGTCCACATGTATACCATTATGATTGATGATGTAGCCTAGGTACTCAATACTTTTAATAATTAATGAAATTTTAGTTAAGTTTTCTTGAAACTTAAGGTTGCATAGAGTATCTAAGATGTGAGAGACATGCTCAACATACTCCTCCTGATTCTTGGTAAAGACAAGGATGTAGCCTAGGTATATAATGGTGAAAGAGTTGATAAATTTTTGAAGTATGTCATCCATAAGGTGCATGAATATAGTTGGGGCATTGGGTAGGTTTAAATCCATGACTGTAAATTAATACAATCATCCCCATGTATTTAAGGTTTTCTTCTAGACATCTTTAGGGTGGACTAGAATCTATTGATATCCAAAATTCATATCAATATTGGTGAAGTATTTAGTGCCTTGGATTTGATTTATAAGATAATCAATGCAAGAAATAGGGTATTGATTCTTCCCCATGTTTCTAAGTGCATGATAGTTTATGCATAGGCACAAAGTTTCATCTTTCTAAAGAGTAAGGATTATCAGACTTCCTTAAGGATAGGATATTGACCTAATCTTGCCTTTATCAAGGAGTTATTGTATCTATCATCAAATTTCATTATTCTCTAATAATTATCTATTTTACATAAGGTTTTTTGGAATAAAATATCTAAGAACCAAATTGATGTCATGTTTTACTACATAATGTGTTGGAAGACTATTGACATATATGAAGGCCTCACCATACCACTTCAATAGTTTGTTGAAATACTACAAATATAACATTATTTGCATTGAGAACAATTTTAGTGCTTTATTATTTTCCCATCGCATGTGTCTCAGGAAGAACCATGAGTAATATGAACTTTTGGATGTCTAATATGAGCTTATGGAATCATTTTTTAAATACCACTATAAGCTTGGCTAAATTCATTGATTAAAATAGGTTTTAAAACTTATAATTCACATGAATAGCCCATTTTTGTAACTTCACCTAATATGTTGCAATACCATCAAACAAATAGTACCTTACAAGTATTATGTCACAAACCTCCAAAGGATAAATGTCACAAGTGACATTATCTTCCATTAGATTGACCTTGTATTGGAAAGTACATTATTGTTAGACTTGTATATGTTTTCCAGACTATATAAATCCAAGTGAGTAGGGGAGAGGATGTATGATTGTAAGAAGTAAGAGACATTAAACCACATCTTTAAAAGTGATGTTATTTTTATTTTAATTATCAATGATGATAGGGAGAGTTTCTTATTTAAAACAAAACTTCATATGGAAGAGATGTTCACATTCCTCCAAAGTGTCTAGTGTCATAATGCTAGTTTTCAAACATGAACTATCAATATTAGTGTCATTTTAAGCTATGGTATGACCCAATGTAGATTTTACAAGCATATATTATTACATGTGGCATTTAGAGTCATTATGGGTACCCAATAAATGATTATAGTAGCACTATTCACCTAGATTTTATTTCCTTTGCCTAAGTTAAAACTCACAAGAGCCTTCAATGTTTTTGTGTCCTTCTTAGGTTGTTCCCATTTGAAAAGATAAGTATGTTCCTAAGTATAAGGTTGAGATGAGGAGTTGTGCATGAGTCAGTTCTTGTGTATGCCACTAAATGAAGAGGTGAGACATTTCTTCATATTTGATTTGGATTCAATTTTGATAAAATTATGGTAGGATTTCCCTAAGGATTCATAAGTCAATAACTCCATCTTCACATGAATATATGTGAGATTCCACTAATGTACTTCAACACCTTATTTTTTTTAGGAAATTTTCTACACATGTATGCAATGTAGTCATGGAACTCATTAGTGTAGTCCTTTATTGACTACATTTCACACTAGTGAAATAATTGGAACTTGATATATTCATCCTCAAAGTGGTATAAATGATATTAATCCTCATTTAGTGCATTAACAAAATTATTCAAATGGTTGATCAGAATACAATCTTTTTCATGTTTTGCATTGAAGGTTTAACATCAATGAACCACTACAAGATAAATATTTAGTATGGCAATGGTGATATTCTTATCATCAATGAATTAATTTACTAAAAATTATGCCTCAATCTATTATATCTAGGCATTTAATTTTGTAGTGTTTATTAATTTTCCAATAAATGGATGTCAAGGGTGACTTGTAATTTTAAAGGGGTATGTTATTGAGATTATTACAAAAATGGGGATGTAGGCATCATGTTGAGATGTATCATCAACTCAATAAATTGGCCAAACATTTTAGTGGATTGTGTTTTTAGGGCATCCATAATGATATTTTAAATGTTTAGGGCTACCTCAAGATTTTTCTAGGCATCATCCATCTTACTTAAGCTATGGCATTATTTTGGATATGCTGAAATAGAACTAACTAGAAATCCTTATTCATTTCACTTAGTTTACTTATTCTTAGGCATAAGAGAGTAATACTTTTATATCAATTATTTAAATGGTGGTGCCTAGAACCAATTATGTAATAGTTCAATCCAAACTTCGATAAAATTTATGGGTGGTAGAATTCATGAACAAATATTATCCTACTATTCTGTACTTACACATTGAAATTAACTAGAAGTCTAATATGCACAAATGAAACTTTTATTCAGAATTTAGAATAAAGAGAATAAATATGTACATATTTAATAGAAACACTAAGAGAGTAGGAACTTATATCAAAAGCGAGATATGCCCTTATTTATTTCTTAGATTGTTATGAAATAATATAGAACATATTATGATCTAATTTTGGAGAAAAATCTAAGATATTTTAGTATGTGTGTGTGTCTATATCATATTGATTATAATATATAAAATAGAAGATGAATGTTATAGTTGATAAAATTTTAAAGGGCCATAGTTATGAGATGTGTCATCTTTCCTAACTATGTGACATTTATGATCCAACACATGAACTTCTACAAATATACTCTAAAATTATGTGGGTGTAGAGTATGACATTTGATGTCTCATTTTTATGATAAGTGATGATGGGAAAATGTTGAGGTGTAATAGTTATATGTATATATATATGGTGACAAATGACATGAAATGAATCAATTCAAAAGTATTTTTATGCACTAGAATACTATGAAGGTGTGTGAAATGTTGAGGTAATCTATGAGTACCATGAAGTGTTATCCAACATCACAAGAGCTATAGATGAAATGTGGTGATGTGAAATGATAAAAATATTGTGATCATTATGACATGAGACTTGAAATATTACATAATCTATAAGTTTTGAAAATAAATTTTATGGTAATCAAATGTATGTTTTTACTTCATATAGAAAGACTCCATGGTACTATGGGACTTAGTGATAGACATCAGGTTTTGGGTAAGTTGTGACAAAAAGAATAGATGTGAAAAGTGTTATATGGTACTAAGAGTCTAAAGGGCATCATTTTATAATAAAAACATCCTCATTCAATTGTAAACATTATTCTGGGCTTGTTCTCCTCCTCAATCTAGACTTGATGGTATTCATAGAACCCATCAGTGAAGGTGTAGATTTCATAGCTTGTGATGCCATCTAGGGCTTCATCAGTGAATAGAGTCATGAAGGTGTTAGTGATACAAGAAGCATTTAGCATTCTATAGTCTATGAAAATGTGCATGTGCCCATACTTCTTGATGTTTATCACCATCATGCTTACCCACTCAGACTCTTGCATAGGGTAAATGACCCATGCATCTAGCATTACATCTATATTTGTCTTAATCTTGGCATGAAGGTTGGGATTCATCATGTAGGGGCACTTCTTAATTGCTCTTGTACCATCAATTAGCTTTATGCTCATTATCTTGAGGGATGGGTGGGTACCCTTCATATCTTGATAATTTTTAAGGAATAAGTCTTGGAATTCTTATAATAGATCCATAATACATGTTAGTTTTGTGTTAGACTAATAGGTACCTAGAGTAGCCATTTTTGGTTATCCTTCTACATTGATTTCCACCTTGATGGTACTTAGTTGTGCATGGTAGGGCTCATTCTTTACCTAGTGTGAGTCCTCAAATTGTCAATTTACCTTAGTTGTCTCTATGTGGAGATGAGTTCAGTCTTATTTATTGGGAGCACTATCATTTATTTGGCATACAAGTTTTCTTTTATCGATCAGAGTTTTCTAGTAGTGTTCCTTCCAAGTTTCATCATGTTGAGTCATTGTTAAGCATTTGTAACTTAAAAAAGTTAGGAGTGCCATCCCTTTCTCTCCAAACATGTCTTTCAATTACTCCTCAAGGATCATAGTGTCCTTAAACACTTCCCTCTAAATTACTTGTAGTGGATTGGTTAACCCCAAGTTCTATGTAGAAAAGGAGAACATGTGCACAAACTTCTCCTTAAGGGCATCCCAATTGGTTATTTCATGGTGTATTTCATTGACCACATACCATGCTCACACCCATGTATTTATAGTTATATAAAAGGCATGCACCCATAATTTATTTAGGGTAGTCACATCATATTTATTCCATGACTCTTTGCATAGGCACACTACACTTTGGGATCAAAATCACTAGAATATGCCACTATATCCAAGTCCTTGTTACTTCTTCCAAATCTAGTAAAAATATATACCTTCACATATTATTATTTTCATTTGAACTTAAACCTAATGAGGATATGGGATAGGCTTATCCTCATTAAGTTGATACAATGGAACCACCTTAGGGCTATGGGTATCCATATTAGGAGGTGGATCTCTAGATTAGGGGCTAGCTCCCCTTGATGTATCATTAAACTCAATATCCTAAATTTGAATCTTGGAGGGTTGAAAAGGATAGAGAATAACATGAAAGAAAACCTAAAGTATGGAGGTGGTACACTATATCAGTTTTATGACTTCCAACCACTTGCATTCCACACTTGAGCCCAAGAAACTAACTAAAACATACTCTCTTTCCCAAATCTATGTCTTCTTGCATCAATATTACATTGTGGGGTCCTAGATGATATGCAAGGTTAGGAGGAATATAAAAAATATCTTGAATGACTATAATGAAAATAATAATCACTTAAACAATGAAAATCTATTGTAACACTTCACATGCCCTACAATAAGAGGCTATAAATAGGTGAAAGACTAAAGAACAATGTTAAGGAATCCATAGTCTTCACTAAGAAAATTCAAAATTAAAGTAGAGAAAACTATGAAAATTAATTAGAGAGGTAAAAAAAATTGTCATTTTATTCATCATAAGGTGTAAAATTGAGCAGGGCTTAGCCATACTCAAGTGGAGCATATATACAATGCCAAAATGGCCAACTCTTATAGAGTTTGAGAGAGAGAGGGAGAGAAAGAAGTCCAATGGTCACTTGGACATGTGTAAAAATGATAAATTCAGTTATAAATTCATGTAAATATTATATTTTTAAAACCATGAAAGTTAAAATTCAACAAGTGTCAATCCAAGTCATTAAAGTTAGGCAAAATGGCATAAAACTCCTCTTTTTACACAAAAAACCTACCTTCATGATTGGAGATATTTGAGTGACTTGTAACTCATATATGGAAGGGATTTATTTTAATATAATTTCAATCTCTCAAACATTCCTCTCCATGAATTGGTTTCATACCTAGTCTTCTAGAATCACCTGGTAGAGAGCCATCATCATCTGTTGTCCTCAAAATTGCCCTTCCATGCACCTTGCACACTTTGCCTCAAAATTGGCATAATTTGTTGATAAAATTACATGGGATGGAGTGATTTAAAATTTTAAATATCCTAAATTTCCTTGTAATCATCATCAATACCTTAAAACCACTTCAAGTGAAGCTTTTCTCTCTTCTCTCTAGCTTGCTTAATGGGCCAATTTTGACTAGCTAAAATTAAGGATATGGTTGAAGTAATTAGAGGTTTATTAATGAAATTAAATGGATAATTAGAGTTATATTAAGTTTAAATATTCTAATAAAACTTTGTTTCATCTCATAATTAATCTTATAGCCTACACAATACGCAAATGAATGATAAACATCCTTATTTTTCCCTTGTCCATATAATTCCATGCATATAACTAGCATGGGAAGGAGATTGGGTGAGTTATATTAAAATTAAAATAGGTTTCATAATCAAAATATTCCCTTATATTATCTTTAAAACTCAAATTTTCAAGATTGGTCCTAGCTGAGGGTTTGTAAGGGTTTTAGACCTATTTTCACCCTTAAGCTTGTTTCATAAAAACCTGATGTTGGATTTGTAAAAAAATTTAAATATTTTTTTTTATAATACCCCTATTATCTTATCTAAACTTCAAAGTTGTCCATTCAAAGATTTATGGAATGTGTGAGCTTTTAAAGATGACCTATTGTGCTTGTTTTCCTCCATTCTTGCATGATGAATTGATTTTGAGCTCAAAAAGGGCCTTCTTGGTGATTTACTTTGCACTTTTATAGATGAAACACCTTTTTAGTGATCCTATGGACATGATCCAATATATTTCAAAGCATGATTCATGGTATAAATGAAAAAGACTCTTCATTTGGATGATAGGTTAAGTCCTTACTTAGGAGTTTGCCTATACCTTTGAGCTTAGAATGAATTTTGGTGTATTTATTTTTATATCAATAGCCTATAAATCTATATATTATCTTTAAAAATATACTCCACCATGTTGAAATGCATACACCATGCCATAAATGTGATAGGTTTCCTATTTGGCCACTAGATTTGACCATGCCCAAGAGTCCTAACTACACCTTAGAGCTCTAGATTAATTTTGATAAATTTTACTATCTTAAAATAGTCTCAACACATGAATTATTACCCATAAAACATGTTTCATCAATCTATAATTCCCTCATGAGGTTGAGAAAGAAGTTGGCCTCTTATTTTCCTTTAGGTGTGACCCTTTCTTAACAAGCTTAACTACAATTTTAGGTCAAAATGACCCTCTTGGATGGTTTATTTTCAAAGTGAGAGTTTTAACACACCAATAATTAATTTATGTGCATCCTAAAATACATTTTAAATCTCTCTTAGAGTTATAAATGGCATTGGTATCTCATTTGATTTATAGGTCTGCTCTTTGTTTGGTATACCTATTTGTAAACCCTGACACCTAGATCATTATAATAAGCTTCTTGTTCCTATGAGTTTATTATTAGTTTTATTTAGGTGTATCCAATATATTTACATTTTCTCAAGATATACAAATAACTTTAACTCTACTTGATTACTCCATCTTGTCAAGACTGTTTATTCATGACAAGGGAAAGTATCCCTATTCTAAGACATAACAGGGGGTATCTCTCTTATTTTATTATGCCTTTTGAATAAATGAGTGTCATATATAATATATTTGGGAGATATACACAAAATTTCATCTATTTATCAGGTCATATGACCCCTTAACTCACCCAAATATAACACAGGCCTATGCAAAGACCTATGTATAGGGTTTGCATCTCATAGATTCAATTTGGCTTAAGTGAAGGCTCCTTATATGCATGATTTATATGTATTAGGTATATTTCCATGGTCAAGATCATAATATAGTTTCTTATGTTTAATTAAGGCCCTTTTTATTCATGTCATGGAGAAAGTCAATTATCAAGGACTCTTATTTAGTTCATTGCCCTGTCCAAAAACCCTATCTAGACAAAACCTGTAGGTGCATTTTGTATGGTCTAGATCAGATGTGTGTTTCTAAATTTCCCTAAAATACTATTAAACCAATTATTCTCCCTATACCCCATTACCCAACTCAAACTACTCACTGTTCGCATCACAGTCACCTAGTTGATTGAGTCACCTTATTTGCTATACTATAGGTTATATTTATGCAAGTTTTAGACTTTATAGATGTTTTAGATCTTCAATTTTGAATTATTGAGCTTATATAATTCATGTTACCTTAAAATTCACTTTTAACTCCATTTTAATCACCATAAAATCATCAAAACTCATTTTTTCCCCCATCTCAGTTAGTTACAGCTAGTTGTAGGTGTGGCTTTATCTATCTAGGCATTGATCATGATGTAGTGAGGTCATTTCATGAACATGAAATCCATTTATCATTTACCTTTGCATTAGTTTATATTGATAGGGATAAACATCACTTCAAACACCAAGGTGAAATCCATTATTTAGTTGTAATGAAATTACCAAACTAAGTTTCCTTGTAGGACTGAGAAACCTCTGCCCTTTAGACCTATAGGTGCATGTTTTAGGAGATAGGTATTGGGGTGATATTTTAAAGTCCCATTATAACATTTATCACTTATGTGTCACCATTTTATTTCCATGAAAGTATCAAAACATCAATCCTTAAGTCACTATTAAACTCAGTTCACCCATGGTTGTAGGAGTCCTTTTTTACCTCTACTTATAGGTTATATTTTACCCTATCCACCTTGTGATAATGCTCATAAAATATTGTTAGATACTCTAAGGATATATAATATGCTTCTATACCTATACTCATCTTGAGTATTATAAATGACACACAAAACTTATTCCAATTCATTTCCCATGTATTCTACCTATTATAGGTTAACCTCTACATAGTGTATAAATTGAGGAGAGTCTGAATGACATGACATAATCTAATCATCTTATTTTAATGATATCTTAAGGTCATGAACATCATTTCCACCTTCCATACTACTCAATCTTAAAAACATGATTTAGTTTGTTACTTAGGGGAGTAAGATGTCTCATGTGACTTAGGCCTATAGAGAATATTGGTCATTTTTAGTATTTTGGAGAGCATATTTGGGCCTCTTAAATACCCTTATCCACTTGTTATCATCTCCTCCTACTTCAAATGCATATTTCCCATTCCAAGTGATACAAGGTGAACATAACTAGATGATTTGAAACACCATTCAATTATGTTAAATAAGCTCCATGAAAACCCTTTGGTCCTCTATTTTACTCCTTTAGGGATGAGGGCCCTGAATGCACAACCATCTATCTTAACTAGTTCAAGACTTCCCATACCACATCAACACCTTATATAAACTTATTATGACCCAAATAACATATAAAAACCTCAAATATATTTTCTCTTTATTCCATCCTTTCATGGGAGCATCTTGATGTCCTACTCAGCCACCTGTAGGTGGATACCTTCATAATCATTGGTGAAAAGACATGAACCATATGAATCCTCCATGAAAGTGAACTTGAATTATTTTCATCAAGAATACCAATGTGTATCAATAAATGTTAATAATTTTTAAAACTTATTTAATCCTTTCACACCTTAGGATGATGTCATCATATAGTCCTATGGGAAACAATATATATAGGCATAAGTGTGAAGCTAGAGAAAGAAATTTTGTGTAAAATATCTAAAAACGTCTCAAATGCATTTGTCAATCTTTAAGTGAGTGATATATATCAATGACATTTTTAAACCATCCTCAAAACATAGTCTTCAACATGAAAACCACCTACCTATAGGTGAAAGAGCAAACAAAGGTCTCAAAGGACTGTTGAGTACACATGGAATTAGCTTTAAAACCATGAATTTTCCTTGGATAAGGATTAAAGGTGAAAGTGTATCAATAAAATCTTGAGAAAAACATTAGAGGAATCAACACAATCCCCTAGAACCATTGGTAAAGTACAAATCTTCTTTAAATGGTGAAACTATCCATAACTTAGAAAATTACATCCACATACAAAATGAGTTGGTTAGCTCATAAAAACCATTTGAAACATTAAACCAAGTGTGTGAATCATTATAGGATGAATCTAAAAAAATCTGGAAGAAATATCAACAACCAATTTGTACAGGACTTGCTCAGAATGAAGGAAAACCTAGAGGGTGCCCAAAATGATAGATAATTTTGCATAGTCCACTTTGAAGGAATGGTTCATGAATCAAACTTAACCAGTTCTCAAAATTATTATATTTATTTAAAGGTATATGAGTTTATAACAACCTCCTAGAATCATTTTTCTTGAAACCCTCTGTGCTAGCTTTACTAATCAAAAACCTACAAATGACTTCACTATGCTAGGAAGGATGAAAAGAGAGATGAATAGTTTTGGATTAAAATTTGCATTTATAAATTTAAAAAAACATATAAATTATCTTTGGAAATATTAAGAGTCATATTTTCATTTTTTCCAAGAGGCACACTTCCTAAAAAATTTTACAAGTGTCTTTTTCTCTATGTTTGGTCAGGAAAACTACCTTTTATCTAAACAACTTACCATTTATTTAGTTATGGAAGATTCCTAAGACTTATAGGGACACATGGGGCATAAAATC
Organism: Torreya grandis; assembly: GCA_037957365.1. Taxonomy (NCBI): domain Eukaryota; kingdom Viridiplantae; phylum Streptophyta; class Pinopsida; order Cupressales; family Taxaceae; genus Torreya; species Torreya grandis. The sequence continues at coordinate 2,143,044 of JARHVA010001596.1, read as the reverse complement.
ATATTTTATAACTTTCAAAAATCCCAATAAATTCATACAAATTATTAAATGCACCATTTAGACCCTCAAGATGACTTAAAACCATAAATGGACCTAGAGAACACTTAACCAAAGCTAGTACAACATAAATTGACACTAATTAACCTATGAAACTCCTTATCAAAACATATTATATCCCCTTATATGCCTAAAAATTAATTTTTACTAGGGGTACCCTATTTTGACCTGAAAGTCAAAATTGGTCAACAAATTAGTGACTCATAAGGGTAGTATGCCTGTTATACTGACTAGACCAGTAGCCTTCTCAATCCATTAGGATTATGGATTCATCTAAGGAATATGACAAATAATATATTTAACCATTGAGCAAGATAACTAGTGACTACCTCAAACACACAAAGGAAAAGGACACACATAATAAAGAAAACAAACATGCACAAGACACACATTTGCTCAAAGCACTTAGGAGAAACAAAAGACAACTATTATGTACAACTAAACATAAACATACATCCCACTAGATCAAAAGGGAAGATTTATATTCCTCTCACTTCATGCCATGAAGGATTATATGAGCCAATAAGACTTTTGTTTCTTATCATTGCTACCTCCATGCTTCTCGATAAGTCTGCTAACCTTATTGGCATGGTGCTCATTAAGAACCAAGCAACTCTAAAAAATCTGACCAAGGAAATGAACTCTTCTTGTATATGATCACTTTTTTCATATTTATACCCATTCAATTTCTCATGATCAACTCCCATCTTCTTTATAGGTATGATTTCAAAAGGATTGATTTCATGTTCATTAAAAATTTTAGGCCAATATGATCTTTCTCCATCCTTCAAAAGCTGATGAGTTACTTATAGAGGGTGATATCCCCTCTTTATTACTTCAAATATATCATTATTAAATTCATAATCCTATTGAAATAATAAGCATGAAAGTTTTTTCCCCTTTTCATACTTACTTGAGTCCCAATGCTACCTTCTCCATCTTTGATCAACGCATGGTCTCCTCAGAGAGGAGTATAGCCTATTCCAATGACTTCAAAAAATTCATCCAAAGAGTTATTATGAACTTGTTCATGCCCTTACATGGTGTTTTTCAAAGTGAGGAAGTAATTAATGATCATTTCTTCTTCTTTGTAAAAAAGGAAACACCCTTCTTCAAAAGCTTTTGAATTGTCCTTTTGTTCACCAAGGGGGTACCTATGGTGATTTCCTCCTCATCTATACTCATGAAGTCTCCTTGAGCAGTCATGAATTAGGCATATTTTTCTTCACTTGAATTTCTCAAGATATGTTCCTCAACACAAGGAAAACATTCTTCATCAACCAAGCAAAGAGATTCAACACAAGGACTCTCAACATTAGATTGGGAATGCAATGTAAGGGGTTATTTTGAAAAATCATGAGAAAGAGGAGGAAAACCTTGAACCAAAATCACTTGATTCTCTTCTTTCCACTTGATGAACACTTTATCAACATCAAAATTACCTTGAGTACTCTCTTTATGAAAGGTAGATGGGGTGTGTTTAGGCATAGGATCTTTTTTTAGATCTAAACCTTTCATCTCACCTTGACTAAGCAACCTCATATTTGTCTCTAATTCCTCAATTTATTTAGGTAGATTCTCTTGGAAGATTCTTTCTTAGAGCTCATTGGAATCATCATGGAGATAGGGAGTAAATGAAGGCTACCATGGAGTATGAGAAGCATCTTGAGGAAGGGTGGGAGGGACTTGAGAAGGACTAGATACATTTTACACTTCACACTCTTGAATAATACTATTCTCTTCTTTCTTGCCCCATGATTTCACTATTTCACTCTAGCTCATGATCTTAGGATTGGGAATCTCTTCTTGCAGAAAGTTAGGAGAGGTTTGTATAGGATCAATCTCCTCTTCAATTTCATACTCTTTAAAAAAACTTTTCTCCTCTTGATGATAGATAGAAACTTCATTCACTTTCTCAAGGTCTTGAGCTGCTTTATGATAAACATTTCTCCAACTTAGAATCTTGACATAATTTTGAGGGGCTTGAGGAGGTTGAAGGAGACTAGGAAGAGTTTGCACATGAATAGGAGGAGTTTCTTTAGGATGGATGTGTTGGTTTTCAAAGGAAATAGAATGACTTTCTTCAAATGAGGGCTCATAATCTAAGGAATTGAAATAGTTAGTCTCCATAGAAGGTTATTCTAATATCCTTTGGTGTTGGATTGCTAGGTGTAAAGGATTAAAAATAAGAGTAGTTAGTTTTGGTATATGATAAGATAAATTAGATGGCTATAACGTTAGCTCACTTTATTTTAGTGAGCGAGTGCTATTTTATAGAAATGATTTAGTGTAAAATAGGAGGGTTTCTTTTATGTTGGAGAAGGCTATCTTGGGATTGAAAAAGGCATACAAGGTTGATTGCCTTGAGTGGGTTGACTCCTCCATATTACTAGTTTCTACTTCATGAATTGCATGGCTTGATATTACCTAAACAAACACTCTTACTTGTACATTAGCTCTTGTTGATATATATTTTTATCATTAAACTTATCTATCTCCAACATTTTATTCTCAAACTCCAGCATTATCTCCCTAGCACTCTTGGATTTACTAGAAGGACAATTAAGAGAGCTGCTTGAGGTGATTCCATGAACAACATGAGCTTGATCAAAACTATATGAAAGAACATAAGATCCATATTGCTTAAAAATGGGACTATACATACCAAATATTATTTTTGAATGCACTAGGGCTGCTTGACCATCTGATTCAACTCAAAGTTACCATTGGTGTTGATTAAAATACCTCCAAAAGGTAGATTGATTAAAGAACACACCAGGAATTCTTCACCTCCTTAGATAAATAGTCCCACCAGGTGTGAAAAAACTATTGTCACTTTAACTTTCACCTAATGATGAGATGGGCTAGGCTTATCCTCATTCAATTGAGACAATGGAACCACCTTAGGGCTATGGGTATCCCTATTAGGAGGTGGATCTTTAGATTAGGGGCTACCTCCCCTTGATGTATCATTAAGCTCAATATCCTACCATTAAATCTTGGGGGGTTAAAAAGGGTTGAGAATAACATGAAATAAAACCTAACCCATGGACGTGATACACTAGATCATTTTGATGACTTCCAACCACTTGCATTCCACACTTGAGACCAAATAATCAACTAAAACATACTCTTTCCCAAATCTATCTCTTACATCAATATTAATTTGTGGGGTCTAAGATGATATGTAATGATATTATGACTAAAAAAAGGTCTTGAATGAATCTAATGAAAATACTACTCACTTCAACCATGAACATCTCTTGGAACACTTCACAAGCCCTGCAAGAAGAGACTGCGAATAGATGAAAGAATGAAGTACAATGCTAAGGAATTCATAGTCTTCACTAAGAAAATTAAACATTAAAGTAGAGAAAACTATGAAAATTCATGATAGAGGTAAAAAATTAGTCATTTTATTGATTATAAGGTGTAAAATTGATTAGGGTTCACCATACTCAGGTGGAGCATACATACAATGCCAAAATGGCCAACTCTTATAGAGTTAGAGAGAGAGAGAGAGAGAGAGAGAGAAATAAGTCCAAGGGTCACTTGGACATGTTTCAAGCTGATAATTTAATTTATACATGAATAAAAAGAGTATATTTGTTGAACCATGTAATTTTATAAGCAATAAGTGTCAATCTAAGTCATTAAAGTTAGGCAAAATGGCAGAAAACTCCTCTTTTTGCATAGAAAAATTACCTTCATGATTGGAGATATTTGAGTGACTTGTAACTAATATAGGTATGTAAAGTGATTTTAATGGAAGGGGAGGCACTCATACATTCCTCTATATGTATTTTTTTCATGCTTAGTCTTTTTTAATCACCTGGTAGAGAGCCACCATCATCTGTTATCCTAAAAACTACCCTTCCATGCACCTTGCACACTTGGCCTCAAAATTGGAATTATTTGTCCATGAAAATACATGGGGTGGATTTAGTGACAATTTTTAATACCATTCATGGAATTTTAATCATTATGGGTACCTTAAAACCACTTTAAGTGAAGTTTTTTTCTCTTCTTTCTAGCTTGCTCAATGGGCTAGTTTTGATTGGATGAAATAAAGGACATATTTGAAGCACTTAGAGATTTATTAATGAAATTAAATTGATTTTGGGAGTTATATAAAGTGTAAATATTCCACCCAAACTTTTTTTCATCTCCTAATTCATCTTTTATCCTACACAACACATAAAATAGTGAGAAAAAGCCTATTTTTACCCCTGTCCATACAATTCCATACATATATCTAGCATGAAAAGGATATTGGGTGACTTATCTTGAAATTATAGTAGGTTTCCTAATCAAATTATGCCCTTATATTAGATTCTCAACACAATTTTTCAAGACTAGTCCTCGCTGAGGGTTTGCAAGGGTTTTAGGCCTATTTTCACCCTTAAGCTTGTTTCATAAAAACCTAATGCTAGAGTCGTAAAAAAAATCCAATTTTTTTTTAAATACCCCTCCTAGCTTCTATGAAATTCTCTAGTATCCATGGAAATCCTCATGGAAGGTGTGATCTTATAAAGATGACCTATTGTGCTTGTTTTCCTCCATTCCTACATGATGAGTTGATTTTAAGCTCAAAAAGGGCCTTCTTGGTGATTTCCTTTTCACTTTTAGAGATGAAACACCTTGGTAGTGATCCTATGGACATGATCCAATAGATTTCAAAGAATGATTCATGCTAGAAATGAAAAAGACTCTTCATTTGGATGTTAGGTTAAGTCTTTGCTTAAGATTCTACCTATATCTTTGAGCTTAGAATGACTTATAGTACATTTAATTTTATACCTAGCTTATGAATCTCTATATTATATTTAAAAATGTACTCCACCATGTTTAAATGCATAGACCATGCCATAAATTTGATAGGTTCCTCATTTGGCCACTAGATTTAGCCATGCCCAAGAGTCCTAACTACACCTTAGAGCTCTAGATGACTTTTGATAACTTTTCCTATCTTCCAATAGTATAAAAACATTAATTATTACCCCTAAAACATGTTTCATCAATCTTTAATTTTCTCGTGAGTTTGAGAAAGAAGTTGACCTCTTATTTGCCTTTAGGTGTGACCCTTTCTTAATAAGCTTAACTACAATTTTAGGTCAAAATGACCCTCTTGGATGGTTTCCTTGAAAAGTGAGAGTTTTAAAACACCTATAATAACCTTATTTGTATCCTTAAATCCATTTTAAATCTATCCTAGAGCTATAAATGGCATTAGTATCTCATTTGATTTCTAGGTCTGTTCTTTGTTTGGTATACCTAATTGTAAACCCTAACACCTAGATCATCATAATAGGCTTCTTGTTCATATGAGGTGATTCTTAGGTTTATTTATGTGTCTCCAATATATTTAAATTTTCTCAAGATATCCAAATAAATTTAACTCTACTTGATTACTCCATCTTGTCAAGACTGCTTATTCATGTGCAAGGGGAAGTATTCCTATTCTAAGACAGAATAGGGGGTATCTCTCTTATTTTATTATCCATTTTGAATACATGAGTGTAATTTAAAATATATTTGGTATATATACACAAAATTTCATCTCTTTATCAGGTCATATGTTCCCTTAACTCACCCAAACACAAGATAGAACTATGCAAAGCCCTGTGTATAGGGTTTGCTTCTCATAGACTAAGTTTGGATTAAGTGAAGGCTCTTTATATGAATGATTTAGATGAATTATTTGTATTTAAATGGTCATGATAATAATAGAGTTTCCTATGTTTAATTAAGGCCCTTACTCTTCATGTCATGGAGAAAGTCAATTATCAAGGAGGACTCTTATTTAGTTCATTGCCCTATCTAGAAACCATGTCTAGACTAAACCTGTAGGTACATTTTATGTGTTCTAGATAGGATGTGTGTTTCTAAATTTCCCTCTAATCCTCTTGAACCACTTATGCTCACTAAACCCCATTACTCATCTCAACCTGCTTACTATTGGCATCATAGTCACCTGGCTGAATGAAACACCTTATTTGTTCTACTATAGGTTATATTTGTGCAAGTTTTAGACTTTGTAGATGATTTAGAGATTCTCTTTTAAATTTTTAAGGTGACACAATACATGTTACCTTATAATTCACTTTTAATTACATTTTAATCACCATCAAAGCATCAAAACTCATTATTTTCCCTATTTAAGTCAGCTACAGTTGGTTGTAGGTGTGGGTTTATCTATCTAGGCATTGATCATGATGTAGTGAGGTCATTTCATGAACATGAAATAAATTTCTCATCTACCTATGCATTGGTTTCTCTTTAGAGGGATAAACATCACTTATTACACTGAAGTGAAATCCATTCCTCACTTGTAATGAAATCACCAAACTGAGTTTTCTTGTAGGACTAAAAAACCTCTATCCTTTAAACCTGTAGGTACATGTTTTGGGAGATAGGTGTGATATTTTAAATTCCCATTATACCATTTATCACTAATGTGTAACCATGTTCTTTCCATGAAAGTATCAAAACATCACTCCTTAAGTCACTGCTAAACTCAGTTCACTGATGGTTGTAGGAGTCCCTTTTTGCCTCTACTTGTAGGTTATATTTGACCCTATCCACCTTGTGATAATGATCATGAACTATTGTTATAGAATTTAAGGCTATATAATATTATTTCATACCTATACTTAGCATGATTATTCTGAATGACACACAAAACTTATGCCAATTCATTTCCCATATATTCTTCCTATTGTAGGTTAACCTCTACATAGTGTATGAATTGAGGAGAGTTTGAAGAACATGACATCATCTAATCATATTATTTTAATGATATATTAATGGCATGAACATCCTTTCCACTCTCCATACTACTCAATATTTAAAACATGGTTTAGTTTTTTACTTAGGGGAGTAAGAGGTTTCATGTGACTTAGGCCTGTAGAGAATACTAGTCATTTTTAGTGTTTTGGAGAACATATTTGGGCCTCTTAAATACCCTTATCCACTTGTTATCATCTCCTCCTACTTCACATGTTCATTGCCCATGACAAGGGATATAAGGTGAACATAACTAGATTCTTTCAAACATCATTCAATTGTGTTAAAAAAGCTCCATTAAAACCATTTGGTCCCTTGTTTTACTCCTTTAGGGATGAGGGCCCTGAATGCATAGCCATCTATCTTAACTAGTTCAAGACTTCCCCTACCACCTCAACACCTTGTATAAACTTTTTATGAACCAAAGATCATATCACAACATAAAATAGATGTTCTCTTGATTCCATCCTTTCATGGGAGCATTTTGATGTCCTACTCAGCCACCTTTCAGTGGATACCTTGACATATCATCGGTAATAAGACATGAACCATATGAATCCTCCATGAAAGTGAAACTGAAGTGTTTTCATCAATCATACCAATGCATATCAATAAATGTTAAGAAGTTGGAAAATTTATTCAATCCTTTCACACCTTAGGATGATGTCATCATATGGTCCTATGGAAAATAATGAGATGTATACAAGAAAAAGTATCAGGCTAAAGCAAGACATGTTGTGGAAAATCTCTAAAAAACCCTCAAATGCATTTGTCAATCTTCAAGTTAGTGAGATATATCAATGACATTTTTAAAACATCCTCAAAACATATTATTCAACATAAAAACCACCTGTCTATAGGTGAAAGAGAAGACAAAGGTCTCAAAGGATTATTGAGTACACATGGAATGAGCTTGTAAACCATGGCTTTGCCTTGGAGAAGGATGAAAGGTGAAAGTGCATCAATTTACTCTTGATGAAAAATTTACAAGAACCAACACAATCCCTTAGAACCATTGGTAAAGCATAAATCTTCTATAAATGGTGAAACTCTCCATAACTCAAAAAATTGCATCCTTCTACAAAATGAGTTAGTTATCTCATAAAAACCACTTAAATCATTAAACCATGTGTGTGAATAATTATATCATGAATCTAAAAATCTCTAGAAGCAATCTCAGTAACCAATTTTTATGGAGTTATTCAGAATGAAGGAAAACCTAGAGGGTACACAGAATGATAGGTACTTTTGGATAGTCCACTTTGAAGGGATGGTTCATTAATCACACTTAACCATTTATAAAAACTATTATATGGATTTTAAGGTATATAATTTTATAACAACCTCCCAAAATAATTTTTTATTGAAACCCTCTATGCTAGCTGTACTAAGCAAAAACCCACAAGTGACTTCACTATGCTAAGAAGGATGAAAAGAGAGATGAATGGTTCTGGATTCAAATTTTAATTTCTATATCAACCAAAACATATAAATTATCTTTGGGAATATTAAGAGTCATATTTTCACATTTTCCAAGTAGCACACTTCCCAAGAATTTTTACAAGTGTCCTTTTCTCTAAATAACCTACCATTTATTTAGTTATGTCAGATTATTAAGACTTATAAATATACATGTGGAATGGAATAATATTTTTTAACTTTCACAAATCCAAATAAACCTATACAAAGCATTAAATGCACCATTTAGACCCCTTAAGATGACTTAAAATGATAAATAGACCTAGAGAACACTTAACCAAAGCTAGTACAACCACAATTAACACTAACTGACCTATGAAACAACTTATGAAAACATATTATAGTCCCTTATATTCCTTAAAGTAAATTATTTTACTAAGGGTGCCCTATTTTGACCTAAAATTCAAAATTGGTCAACACTTACCAAGTTGGCAAGTTAGACTTTTGCATTACCTACCAATGAGCAGCAGTGCTTCTCAATATATACACTAATGCACTCTTATATCTATTTATTTTGGGATGCATGATTCAATATCATGGACATAATTTTCCACAAGGTTATTTCCTTTAAATTTTGGGAGCACCATAAGCTTACCTTTGCTAAGGTGGAGCACCATCTTTCCTTTATCTTCATCACAAGGGACACATCATTTTGGGGTGTAATCAATTTATACCTAGCCAATATTCATAGGCTTTAGCACCTTTACACACACTAAGTGGCATCTCCAACTAGTGGCCTCATAAGCCTCTTTGACCCATATATCACAAGTAACATTAGTGGTGTCCAAAGCTAACTACCCATCTTCCCAAGAGAGAAATCCTTGATCAATGGGGTTGAGATTCTCAACACCCTACACCATGATGTTATATATATGTTTCATCTCATCCTCAAGATCAACGCTCTCCATATAGGGGGTCCTTATTCATTTGAGAGGGAAATCACTACCCTTTACTTGCCATTCTTGAAGGTCATATATCACTTCTTGAAGCATATATCAACATTATTTGCATAGCACCATGACCTTCCTAAAAGTATTGGATAGTTATCTTGTTTATCCAACTCAATTACCTCAAATTCAATATGGAATTTAACACCTATAATATCCACAATGGATCCCTTCAAAATTCCAATTAAGTTCACTCAACTTTTGCTAGCCATAAAGAGTACATGGGGAGAAGGCCTCAGGATTGGCCTACCCATCTTTTCACATTCATTCTTATTTAAGATATTGACCTCAATGGATATGTCAATAAGGACCTTACAAACAAACCATCCATTTATGGTGGCATTAACCAAGATTTTTTAGTCATACTCTATATTCTGGGTATGCTTAACCTCTCATGCCCTTTCCATGCATGGCATGGCAACTTTAACTAATTGCTACCCTACATGTTCTAAAAGTAAATTATTTAAAAGGGGAAACATCCCTTATATTTATAATAGGTACAATATCTATGTTATTTCTTGCACTTTAGCCTCATGACCATCCTATTATTTACAAGAGGTAGCAACCTATGCCTCTAGGTCTCATGCTAGTTGGAGCTCTCCTTGTAGGTTTTAGATCATACTCATAGCCTATTGTAACACATCTTTTTGGTGTGTAGGGTTTGGATAAGTCATATTTATGGTTTCAAGCTATGTTATGTGCTCAATGAAACTCAACTTCTCATATTCTAGGCACAACTTCGATACTAACATAACTAGCAGTTGAGTGGTGAGTCCACTCTAAGTAGTTACCTACACTTTGATCGGCTCTATGTGGACTCGTTATGCCATTGAACTCCATTTATCTACCTTAATCTCATGTTTGATCATCCCTACATCCTTTTTTATGTTCGACCTACCTTAGGTCAATTTTTTGTACAAGTTAGGGCTTTTTTTGACCTTATGTGTTCTTTAATAATACCCACACATTAGATGCATATGATAGTCATGTTGATATTAATCAATCAAACCACACTTGTAACATGATCATGGTTGGAACCTCCCTCCACTATGTCCACCACCTCACCCTTGGGTTCCTCTTTACATCTCATAACCTACATTTTGATAGGTATAGCCCTCATTTATTTAGGCTCCCTACCCTCTTGTTGCTTTCATTGCCTACCATACACCTCTCATCATATTCTCATGTATCTCATTGATTATATGACAGTCAGGCATGGTATGAGTATAGGCATCACATAATCAGCAATAGGTGGTTGTTTTGACTTAACTGGCACAATAAAATAAAGGGAAATTGTGAACATCATACACCTCATGACAAACTTCATAGCTTTGAAAAAATGTATGCACATTCTTTCAAGGGAATTTGTTCCTATTATGGCCTTTTGTCTCATATTCAGTACACCACAACCTAATTTGATTGTCTTATGATGATATAGTGGTCAAATTTTTTAGTTGGGAGATCATAGACACAATCTATGCATCCATGAAAGGACTAATTTTTATGTCAGTAAACTTGACTACCTTAGCTCTGAGCACAGCTTCAAGCACTTCTTAAAGATTTATGAATGTTTTCATAGATAATTTCCTCCTAAATGGTACTAACAATCCCCTAATGAACCATTACACATGATAGGAGGGGTGAATATCACAAGTGATCTTGGAAAGAAGAGTCTTGAATCTATAATCATATAAGCACACACTCTCTAATAATCCTTGGTTAATCTCCTTGATCATGGTGATGCTCTACTTCTCAAACTCAAGTATATCAAATTCTTTCAAAAATTCTTCCGTTAGGGTGTCATAATTGATCATATCCTAGTTAGGATAAAACTTCCTATACCAAGTATTGGCATAATCAATCAAATCTATCACAACTAGGTTGTCTTACATTCTGATTGGGTTATACCCTAACTGCACCACTTTAATTCACACTTTAACACATGCTCTATCATATTATCTATGCCTTGATACTTAAGAAAATGCATGGACATCTCATAATAAATCTAGGGTGTGGGAGTAGCTAGTATCCAGGGTGCTTGTCCCCCTAGTACTTGTCCTAGAAATGGTCCTCCAACACCTCTAACCATTGGGCTAGGCACTGGTCCCATCATTACCATTGGTAATATGGAAGATGATGGTAATATACTACTAAATAATGGCATGGGGCCACTTCTTTTGGGATGTTACCTAGGTTCTGTATCTAACATTGGTTGGAATGCTTGTGTTCATGTTGTATCTAGTCAGTATACCACCCCAAGGTCTAGAGGTATCCTCACTTAGCTCCTCATAAGGAATAAATTATTTGATCATAAAATGACGGTTTAAGTTTACAAAGTAATCAAAGTCTAAGTTGATAATGAGGTCAATTATTAATCTTATATCTTCTTATGAGGGATCCAACACATGATTTCATGTCACAAGTCCAAAGGGGGTAGGTACATCAAACACATCTTTAATATTCAAAGTCTGTAAGGACCCTGAGTATTCTTCACCTATCAACTATGGAGCTTATTCTATGACTTCAAGGTTTCCCTCCTCTAGGTGTTATTAACATTTAAGAGATACTTCCCCATACTCTTCCCACTCACTATGGGTCTTCTTAACACTTCCAAGTTCTAGATCTTCCATTATCATGTGCCTCCTCTTGTTATAAGCCTATCTCCTAAGCTCTTAGGTGTTAAAATGATCATCTCCTTCCATTGTGCCTCACCTACACATCCCCTTTTTACCTATTGTGTTGCTCATATGCAAGAGGAATTTATCCTTCCATACTCATAGTTTCAAAGCCATAATCCACCATTAGTTTCTTGATTTTGGTGCCAAACTCTCTCATAAAAATTCCTCTAGGTTCATGAAAGAATTAATATTCTACTTCTTCAAGGTAGGAGTATGTTGATACTATGAACTTGAGCATGTTATTTTTTAGTACCCCTTACCACCATTTGTCTATGGCTCTAGTCTAAGTGGCATTGAGGTTCTCAAGCCTTTCTAGGTGCTTTTTCATTCACTCAAGGCACTACCCATAGCTTTGACTTCTATGTGTCACATAATAAACCAACCATTAATATACCTATTCTGGTAGTTCACAAAAAAAACCTCATATAGGGCATCATATAGGTGGGCATAAACCCACTTCCATGGTTTATATCCTTTACAAGTTAGATGCCTTAGTATAAAATTATCTTCTACTCATTCCATCCAGTGCTTAATGTTATTGAGGGAGAGTTGGAGCATCATTCTGATGCACCATTATAGTAAAAAAATTTAATACATCCCAACAATAGAACCAAAATGTTATAGAAAAGTATGGATCTTAATCATGGGCCTTGTCAGGCACTTATATACCTATCCAAGCCTTACCTAGACTTGTTACAATGTGTTGCAAGCCTTGACTAATCTAATAGCACTCAACATTTGTCAATCATCCATGCTGGCATCACTTCACATAAGGTGCAAGCTTTATGTGCTCACCTAAAGCATAGTGGAGAAAGGATCAGGGCCTATGTTGGGCTAGCTTTATCATGGTGTAACTCTATCCTCCAAGGAATTTCGTTAGTGTAATGGTGGTGGTGCATTTATGAGCACAAGCCATTCTAGGGAGGATCTAACTATCTATTAGGTGCAAGCCTATGTGATGTGGTTCTAAAGCATCATGGGCATAAACCTTTGGTTCTTTAACTTAGTACCAGTCATGCACTTGGAAGGTTCAAAGGGGTACTTAAATGAGGGACATAGGCTTGGGCTCATGCTATGACATAGGTATCATTGCAAGG